>OX387716.1:49747113-49991529 GCA_947577245.1 Andrena bucephala | reverse complement strand
AAGAAAAAATAACACTCGAGGAACGAATAAGAAATTTGAAGGAAGACTTGACGAATGTACCGAATCACGTTTTCGGTGAACACAAGGAGTGTCAGAAGTTAGCATACTTCTGTAAGAAATACTCTGATCCAAACAGAGAGGACTACGTATCACTGTTGAGAGAAGCTGGTATTTATCAGAGTATCGAAGAAGCGATGCAGCCACTTTTCCCTAAAGTTGACAGTTTGCTGCACGGTCTAAATAACAATGCTGTTGAAAGTTTTAATAATATCATTGCCAAATTCATCGGAGGCAAAAGGATAAACTTTGGACGAGGGGGCTCGTATCAGGGCAGAGTCTCCGCTGCAGTCGTCCAATATAATACAAAAGAGGCGTTTAGCAGATTGAGTACGGCAATGGATAAAGAGCCGCCAACCATGGTAAGAAAGCTGGAAGGACGTCGGAAGCGTGCAGCAGAAAAAGCAAGGGAATATAAAAAAGAAGCGAAAGCATCCTCCTTTCGAAATAAAAAACAATCGTGCGACCAGGATTACTGTCCCAGCGCAGAAAAACCAGACATGGAAGAGACAGTATACTCTTCCGAGTGTGAAAGGCACGCGGCTATACTCCATGACTGGCAAAGGATGCGATGCGAGATCGAAGAGAACACTCGCAATCAGGCGAATAGCGAAAAGTGGATTAGTTATAGAGAAAAATTATTAACTGCATCCAATTTCGGCTAGGTATGCCG
Organism: Andrena bucephala; assembly: GCA_947577245.1. Taxonomy (NCBI): domain Eukaryota; kingdom Metazoa; phylum Arthropoda; class Insecta; order Hymenoptera; family Andrenidae; genus Andrena; species Andrena bucephala. Next base: position 49,990,799 of record OX387716.1, on the reverse strand, counting down.
ATTACGAAAGAGTACACCACGGGCAAATACTGTGAAGAGTATAATGTACCCGCAACTCCAAAATTTACGTTCTCTCGAATACGGAAGGGAAAATGAGGCAAACGCCTTGAGACAAATGGAAGAAGAATTAGGGATCCATATTCTACCGTGTGGCCTCTTCATCGACGACACTGTGCCTCACTTAGGTGCAACTCCTGACGGCCTCGTGGACAGTGATAAAATCGTCGAAGTAAAGTGTCCTGAATCGGCCAAGGATTTATCACCTGCTGAAGCAATACAGCAACTTGGTAATATAAGGCGTATTTTCAAGGGTAATGAAATGAATAAAAATCATTATTACTATTATCAAGTGCAAGGACAATTGCACATAACGAAAAGGCAACGGGCCTATTTTTGTTTATGGACGCCAAAAGGAATGAAGGTTACAACAGTATCGAGAGATGATCGATTCTGGGCAACAGAGATGGAAGAAAAACTGAGCAAGTTCTATGAGGACTGCATGTTGCCAGAAATTATAGATAGTAGATATAATCGACAACAGCCGATTAGAGAACCTCCGTACATACAAAAAGGAGGGGCAGGTACGAGTACACAAGAAACTACATAAAACGATAGATGACAACATCGCGATAGCACCGGTGAGTGCATTCAGCGCATATGAAGAGCTGTCGAACAATCAATTGCTATTCAAGGTCACTATTGCACCGGCGAGTGCATTCAGCGCATATGAAGAGCTGTCGAACAATCAATTGCTATTCAAGGTCACTATTGCACCGGCGAGTGCATCCAGCGCATATGAAGAGCTGTCGAACAATCAATTGCTATTCAAGGTCACTATTGCACCGGCGAGTGCATCCAGCGCATATGAAGAGCTGTCGAACAATCAATTGCTATTCAAGGTCACTATTGCACCGGCGAGTGCATCCAGCGCATATGAAGAGCTGTCGAACAATCAATTGCTATTCAAGGTCACTATTGCACCGGCGAGTGCATCCAGCGCATATGAAGAGCTGTCGAATAAGCAATTGCGATCCAAAGTGACTATTGCACCGGCGAGTGCATCCAGCGCATATGAAGAGCTGTCGAATAAGCAATTGCGATCCAAAGTGACTATTGCACCGGCGAGTGCATCCAGCGCATATGAAGAGCTGTCGAATAAGCAATTGCGATCCAAAGTGACTATTGCACCGGCGACTGCATCCAGCGCATATGAAGAGCTGTCGAATTCACATACGATTCATGCGCTGAGCTTTGACCATGTTTGCGCCAGAGTGGACACGACTAGAACAGACGAAAACGTTCGCGAACACTGTTTTTGTTCGGGTTCGCCTTGGTGGAGACCCGGGGTAAGCTAATCTACTGGACTGGGCTGCGGAGGCAACCTTTGTAGCCCAGCCCTCTGTTTCTTTAAAGTGTTTCAGAAAGCACGAAACCCCACGACGAGGGACAAGGTGTCGGGGGACTGCCACCGCGGCCTGGATACGCGTTCCCGAATTTCCCGTCTGTGCTACGACAGAGTAGCAGTCCGCAGTGGAGCGCGGACATACGTGGAACCGCTTCTCTAGCCCCGCTGGCGTGGATCTTGGCTCTTCCCCGGTTTGTGCAAACCAAGAGGTCCGCGTCGACAGGGTGGACAGCAGCCGGGAAATGGCATCTCCAACCACCAGTCGGACAAGCGGTTGCGACTGCTTGGATCGGCTGGAGGAGATGTCGCGGAGACGGGAGCGTCAACAGGACGCACAGGACGGTTCCCTGGGTCAGCACCAGAAGCCACGAAGAGGAATGGGGCCATCTGAAAGCCAAGGCCTGAGGGAGGGAGAAGAGGACAAGAAGCCCAGAAGAAAGAAAATAGCAGACGAGCTGGGGTGCTGGGCAGATTGATCGGGGAACCGGCCGATAACATGCTCATGAGCTGTGATCCCCTGTTATCGGTTCCGTCCCGCCTTTCCGTCTTCCCGGTTCTTTCAGCTCCAACGAATTCTCTCAAATGAAAGTAAATGTTAATGCTTCTCCGTCTCTTTTGCATGGCATCCGGAGCCGCGAAGGGATTGAAGTCTCAAACTCGTACGGCCACCGGAAGGACATCGAGGACGAGTCCCTGGGGGAGAGGATCGACCGCGACCAAAGATTCGACGAGGAGGACGGAACGTCGCCGAAGCAGTGGAGACGTCGTCGGACGTCCTTCTGGAGGAGGCTGCCTGCAAACGAGGCAGCGCTGGAGTCTGCACGGGGTTCCGGAGGCTGCACGAAGGAGGATGCAGCGTCGGAGCGTTGGAGTCGACGTGGGACGTTCCAGAGTGGAGTTCCAGGGACGTCGCGTGACAGGAAGCTGCAGAGTTCCAGAGACGTCGCGTGACAGGAAGCTGCAGAGTTCCAGAGACGTCGCGCGACCAGAAGTTGGAGCGTTTCGTCGTGGCAGATCGAGAATTCCCGTTGTACCCACGCCTTGCTCAGGGTTTTTCCGTGGTTTTCCCCTGAGCGAGAAGGCAAATGCCGAGGCGGATGTCTGAAGAAGCCACGGGGCTGCATGACCACTTCTTCAGGCAGGGGTACGAACATTCCGAAGAGGATTCAATGCGGCCGAGACGTCCGCTCTTCCAGAGGGGAGAGCAGTGTTGCGAGCACCGGGTATGGGCCCGTGCATAATCTGCTGGTGCTCGTAACTGAAGATAGAAGAAGGTCGGCCACCTTCGAGAGGACGATCTGGACGACGACCAGAAGACTGTCTTGTACCGAACGCCATAGCGTTCGGACGTGCGGGTCGTACTTTTGTAACCGATATTGCTCTATGTAACAATATAGTTCAGTCGTGTGTACTCCCGTGTCATCATTATTCTATCCTTTGCGTCGGGGTGGCCTGCGATGGTAACGCCCAACAGGGGGTCACGTAACATAGGATTCGCGGAAAAAATCTTATAACTTCGGTGTTTCCCAATATTTTTTAATACTTTTTTTTATATTATTTGTTTAGCCAACGGTTATATGGACAGGAACATTCAAAGAATTGAAGCATCTTTTACAAATAAAATAGTAATAAACCCCGTAAACATTGGGTTTCATAATACATCCAGTTCAGAATCCGTTCATGAAATCCGCTACTGAAAATGCGCAGGCTGGATGCGCATGATTATTATGTGGTCCCCTCCTCGAAGTGACAGAAAGTATAACCTATGTATACGCTACATGACAATAAATGTTGAGCGGCTATTTCATTCTTTTGCGCTACATTTGTGAACTTTTTATCATCCTTCCGAAACATTATTATTACGTCGCAACAGTATCTTTAGGAAATCGGGTCTAGCATATAGGTTATATTTTCTGTCACTTCGAGGACAGAAAATCCGGTCCTCCAAGTGACAGAGAATATAACCTATATGCTAGACCCGATTTCCTAAAGATACTGTTGCGGCGTAATAATAATGTTTCGGAAGGATGATGAAAAGTTCACAAATGTAGCGTAATACAACGAAATAGCCGCTAAATATTTATTGTCTTATAGCATATACATAGGTTATATTTTCTGTCACTTCGAGGAGGGACCACATAATAATCACGCGTTGGATTCAACATCAAACACAATTTTATATATGTTTATTCATAACTGCTTTCTGCATAGGATGTGTATTTCATGTTCTGTTTCAGTGTTTTGCTAATTAAAAAATGTCTATCCTAACAAACTTCATTTTCTGGGGACATGCCCTCATCTATTTTTCCTTTTCACTTATAATTCCTTACTGCCAACGTAGAATATTGTAGCATAAGCACATTTCAAGTAAATGTACAATGAATTTTCTACGTTTGCAGTACCAGCAGACTTTCTGTTTAAAAAGTACAACGCAACAGCTGAGAATTTCTTTCCACATTCAAAATAACATATGGAAATAGCAAACAGCTCCCTCTCGCGTGCACAGGCAGCCGCGTATCTATGGGTAATACCATTTCAGTGCAGAAAAAACCTGCTGTAATACCGACCTGCCGAATCGGCCAGACCACGTGACGTGTCTACCCCCTTAAGGGGCGGGCGAGGAGAGGGGGGTTCTGGGGGATGGGAAGAGGAGAGGAAGGGTTTTTATGAGGAAAGGGGATGGGCAGTAGAGGAAGTGGAAAGGAGGAGGGGTGGGGGAGAATTGAGGGGGGAGGAGCTAGTAAGTGTGGAAAGGAGGTTGCAGGAGGGGGATAGGTGGGAAAGGATTAGGGAATCAAGGTTTAACATATGGTATGGGGCGGTAAAGGGGGTGGGCGTTCCGGGTTACTTAAAGAAGGGGTGGGGGGAGAGCAGATGGAGAAGGGTAGCTAGGTTCAGGTTGGGTAGTGAGATGATGGGGGGGAGATATTGGGAGAATGAAGATAAAAGGAGATGTAGGGTATGCGGGTGGGGGGAAGAAACTTGGGAACATGTATGGGAGGAATGTACGGGTTGGGGAGAGGGAAGGGGATGGCAGGAGCTGGTGGGGGAAGTGTTGGGAGATGATGGAGAGGGGGAAAAGTGGATGAGGAGGGTGGAGGAGTGGAGGGGGGTGCAAGATGGAGGCATGAATGGGTAAGGAATGGGAGTGAGAGGATGCGTGCGGAAACGGGGGTCCGGAGGGGGGGAAGGAGGAGCGGGAAGAGCGGGTGCGGCGGTGGCGAGCGAGCGTGCGATTAGGAGTAAGGAGTAGACTTAAGGATAGAATTAAGTAGGTTAAGCGAGAGAAGAGTGGAGGGGCGAAAGAGAATTGTAATCCCCAAGGGGGCACAATAAAGTACATACAATTTTTGTTACCAATTGTTAAAAAGAAGGACTCTAGTTCATGAAATTCATTTCTGTATCGCACGCCACCCGAACCAATCCCACAATTCCACGGGTAAACCCCTCTACTTGTGGAATCTCCTGTAGTAAACGGCAACGTCTCGTTCGAGAACGTTACAAACCTGATGCGAGATCAGGGAGTCGCAGGAAATGTTAGTAATGCCTCCTAACTCTTAATTAATGTTTTATACAAGTCGAGGGGTAAAGTTGTATCAGTGGCAATATGCTACTAATATTATAAGTATCGCTGGGTAAAAGATGGATTTAACGAATCTACTCGATTTACACGTGAACACCATTCGTATATTCGATAATCAATTTGTTAAGTGAGAGTACATTTATACTTATGGTGACACCTAGATGTAAGCATAAGAATTACTGTTTACTTTCGTTTGTGTATAGGAATGCGACCGGCTTCCGGAGTCTTTTGTTGTATCTTGCCATGCGGTCATGCCACTGCATAAAACGTATTACTAAATATAGTATATTTTTAAGCTAGAAGTGCTAAAATATTTTCTCATGGTAGCAGAGCGTGGTTTACTTAAAAACAGCCGTAAGCAAAAAGTAAAATACGTAGTTATTTGGCCAACAAAGTATCGAAAATACCAGATCTCGATATACCTGGTTTTCCAACATGGCACTAATGAAGTGTGACGACGTAGCCATACCAATATTCGACGGATCAGAAGATAACAATTGGAAAATACGCATAACAAAGTATCTGCAATACAAAAAATGCAAAGTGGTAGGGAAGACCGGGGATAGTTTGGACACGGGGATACATTGGACAGTTTGAAAATTGCCTCCATAGTGTCATGATGATTGCAATTGTTTTTGTAGTTTCTGCCTATGTTCACACCAAATCAACTGATATTCAATATGGCGTGTTGCATTCACGAATGACAAGGTAAGTCACACTTTTCAATTCTTGTATGTTACTGTATAATATTTTCATCTACTTTTTGTTATGATTCGGATACTTCATTATGGAAAAATTTTATTGTAACTTTTTTTAGGCATTGCTGAATGTGTTTAGAATATAGTAATGCTATGCAAAAATCAAAGTATCCTTTTAGAGGAAAGGCACGAATAATTTTGTTTTGATATGATATGAGGGGTTACATTGAACAGGTTTGAAGATACATTGGACAGCTTGCCAAGTCTGTCCAATGTATCCCCAAGTCTGTCCAATGTAACCCCTCAATGTAATCCCTATTTTACTTTGTTTACAAATATTTAAAAGTAATGGTATTGTAAATAATGTAAAGTAATGGTAAAGTATTGTCTTCGGCTTCTTTGTAGATGTTTAGAACGTATAAAAAACGCACAGAAAGGCAATTAGAAGGAGGGGATACAAAAGTTGCAGTCCAGGACGTAATCCAAAGGGGGGTGTCATTGCGTGTTGCGGCGGTCCAACACGGAGTGAAGAAGTCCCGCTTGGGATATCTAGTTACAAAGGCCAATGAATGTGGCCTTGACAATATGATATATAACAATAACTTCAAAAATAGGCAAGTCATTTTGGACACAATGGAGAAGTCGCTTGCTGAATACCTTCTGAAGTGTTCTAGCATGTTTTACAGACTAACACCAAAAATTACCAGAAAATTAGCGTACCAGTACGCCAAACAGAATGCCATACGAGTGCCACCTACTTGGGATGAGAGGGAAGAAGCTGGCGAAGACTGGTTCTCAGCTTCTATGAAAAGACAACCTAGTCTTTCTTTACGCTTACCGGAAGCGACAAGTTTGGCGAGAATGACTGCATTCAACAGGCACACCGTGGGCGTATTCTTCGCTAAACTCGAAGAAGTACTGAAGAGGCACAGCTTCTGCCCACATCAGATATTCAATTTAGATCAAACTGGTGTGACCACAGGTCCTCAGACCGAAAAAGTTATTGGGCAGAAGGGCCGCAAACAGGTGGGACAGGTCACGTCTCGGGAACGTGGGGAGCTAGTTACACAGGTGGGGATAATTTGCGCCAATGGCAATGCACTGCCACCAGTGTGGGTTTTTCCTCGGGTGCGTTTCGATGAAAGCCGCATGATGTCTGAGGCTGGAGTTGGTGCTCTTGGCCTAGTGCATAAATCGGGCTGGATGACATCAGAAACCTTTACAAAACTCCTTGAGTTTTTTAAAGGCAGTGTGCGGTGTACTAAGGAAAGCCCTGTACTCCTGATAATAGATAATCATGAATCACATTTGAGTGTTGAGGGTTTAGACTTTTGTAAAGAAAATGGGATTTTCGTGCTGACACTCCCACCGCACACATCCAACAAGCTACAGCCATTGGATCGTTGTGTATTTGGTCCATTTAAAAAATTCTTCACCTCAGCTGTCAACTCTTGGATGAACCTCAACCCAAACATGACACTAAACATTTATGCACTCCCAAAATTGTGCAGTTCTGCCTGGGATTGAGGAGCAACGCCAGAAAATGTTAAATCTGGTTTTAGGGCTGCAGGCATTGTACCCTTCGACAGGAACATCTTCTCTGATAAGGACTTCTTATCTTCTGTAGTGTCAGATCGTCCCCTCCCGACGTGTAGGCCCAATGATGAAGCTGTAACGAGTTAGTTACGGTGGGACGCGAATCTTCCCCCCACCACGCGCGCCTGGCGCAGCCCGTCGCTACCGAGCGCGGCTGCGAGATGGCCACGCGCCGAGCGACGCTCTCGCTCGCGAAGATGCCGCGGCGCGGCATATAGGCCCGCGCGACGGGCTCATCAGGCAGAGTCGTCCACGAGCGATACGAGCGAACGGATCGAACTCTCCCAGTGATCTCTTGTGTGAACAAGCTGCATCACTACACATTTTTGTATTCCCCAACCTCCACAGCTCCTAGAGAAACACGAGTTCGCCGATCTCTAGACGCAGGTCGATATCCCCGGTCAATCTTAGGGTCAGACTTTGTCTGTCCCAGAGGACATCCTACAACCTCCGTTTCTCCCGCGGGTTTTACGCACTGGGCGAGCGGACTCCAGGTTTCACGGTCAGGGCCATTGGTGGAGACCACAGCCAAGGCGCCAGAACGACCAATACCCCCCACTCCTAGCCCCGCCGCCGAAACGCACCGAACGACTAACCGCGATCGCGAACGCGCCGCGCCCGCGCTCCGACTCCGACTTAGATTAAACTCTAGTGTAAGCCGAGAAGGCTGTGTAAGCCAGCATAGACCTGGCCGGGGAAATTGTACACTAGCCGTAGGAATAAAGATCCTGGTTACCAAGTTCACCTTGCCTCATTCTTTCGACACCCGGGTAACCTCCACGGAGCGAGGTTACAAAGCTATCACCCAAGCAGCCGACAAAAGTCCCTTGATTGCTGAAACAAGCACTTCCGCGATTTCTGGAACAAGCTGTGCGGCGATAGATGCTCTCTGGACAGAAGATATAAGGCCCCTTCCAAAGGGAACTCCTAGGCAACAGTCCACCCGTGGCCGGTAACGTGGTCGATCCATGATTGCTACTGACACTCCCGAGAAGATGGAGCTGATGAAGAAGAAAGGCGGTCTCATTCCCAAGCGACAAGTTCTTATGTCGTCATCTTCCAGTGAAGATGACAATGACGAATGTGAAAAGTCAGGGAATTCCCCGTTCTGTTTGTCACAGTCTTCCGAAGGTGATAAAAGTAAAAATGAAGTGAACGAGGCAGATTTCGTGGAAGTGAAATTTCCTACAAAAACATTAGTGTACTACATCGGTAATGTAGTGAGAGTAATGCAACCGGCGATCCAATACGAAATAAAATTTATTCGACGGCGAGGAATGGCTTTTATTTATCCCACAAAAGAAGATAAGGCAGTTGTCGCATTTAAAGACATTTGCCAAAAAGTTCCCCTGTTATTGGTCAGGAGGGGACACCATTATTTCGAAGCAAAAAGAATAAAAAAGTTCCTAGACCTATGTTAGATGTGGTGCATTTTATATTGTAAGCCAGTTGGGGCCAGTTGAGCCATTAAGGAGCCCGAGCTCCATGATGTTTACCAGAGCCGTGCGGAAGGGGAGCTCGAAAGCCAACGATAACGTGGGTGTGCAACGAATAAGGAAAACTGTAGTAGTGTGCGGTGCAGGCTCATAACACGTAGGATAGGCTTGAATGACTGGGATTCTTAGGGGCCCCATTGCTGCCACTGGCCCAAGAGGTCAGTTATTTCAGCCTATGGATACGAGCTTGCACCGCACACTACTACATATACTCTTACAGTTTTTCTGATCCGATGTACACCCGCGGTATCATTGGCTTCGAGTTCCCCTTTCGCGTGGCTCTGGAAAACACCATGGAGGTCGGGCCCCTTAATGGCCCAACAGGCGATTTGTGATTTTAAATAAATTTTATATTCATTGGATTATTCATTATCATTTCTTTCCATCTGTCCAAACTATCCCGTGCTATGTCCAATGTAACCCCACCAATGGGGATACTTTGGACAATATGCATCTCTGAACTTTTTTCATCTCAAAGTAATACTAGGGAATGTGAGGCCCGTTTCTCAGGTTCAAATTAATAGCGCACATTCTGAGGTATCGAATGGTGTACAATTTATAGCCGTAAGGCATCTTACCGGCCCGCTGAAGACTATTAATAAAAAATTGTCCAAACTATCCCCGGTCTCCCCTAATTGATAGGATGATAGCTACTTCAGACAAGCAAGAAGAATGGGACACTATGTATGCGAAAGCAACAAACTATATATATAGTGCCATTTCAAATAAACAATTAGAATATGTAAGCAACTTGGAAATGGCATACGAAATAATGAAAAAGTTTGACGAAATGTATCTGAAAGAGTCGATCGCGCTACAAATTGTCTGCAGAAATAACCTAGAAAGTATCAAGGTAAGCGGGTACCCTGAAACGACAGTATTTTTCCGTGAATTTGAAAAAGCCATGAATGCACTAAAGGCCGCGGGTGCGAAAGTTACGGAAGGGGAGAAATTAAACTACATGCTAAGAGCTCTACCAAAATCCTATAGTTACATTGAAGATCTTATTGATTTGTTACCCGTGCAAGAAAGAACAGTTGAGAACTTACAAAATAAAATAAAACTAAAATCTATAGAGGATGAGCGTCCTAATCAAGAAGAAACACATACAAAATCAAATGCCTTTATTGCGGAATCAACTTCTAGCAACAGAAGAGGTCAAGGCTGTTCCAATTGTGGAAAAATGAGACATTTTCGTAAGGACTGCCGTCTAATGAACTCAAACAATTGCCGATTTCAACAAAAGCGAGGAAATTATCGCGGCGGACGTGGAAATTATATACATAACAGAGGTAACCGACGTGGAGGTCGTTACAATTACCAGAGTGGGCAAGAAAACGATAAAATAGGAGCAAACTGTTTCTCCGTAGAAGTAGCTCCGACAAACAAAAGTAAGTCGATACATAGAAATCAAATAAATTGGCTACTTGACAGTGGTTGCACGGACCATATAGTTAATGACGAGACATATTTCGATGAATATATTACACTGAACAAGCCCGTAAATGTAAAAATTGGCAATGGTCGCAATTTACAAGCAACAAAAGTTGGCCGTATACAAGCGTTGTTTCCAGTGTACGACAAAAGAGTCAAAATAACCTTGAAAAATGTATTTTATGTAAAGGAAATAGAAACAAACTTACTGAGCTATTCTAAAGTAACCGACAAAAATAAAATAATTTCGAGCGGAACCGTCTCGAAAATTGATAATATGAAAAACGAACTAATAGCTATAGCCAATAAGGAACATAGATTGTACAAAATGATAAGTTTCGTTAATAACAACAAGAGTAGTGAATCATGTGCAAATCTAATAAGCAAAAGTAATGACAACACACTAACTGAGAAAGAAAAGTGGCACCGTACTTTAGGCCATGTCAATTTTAAGTACTTGAATATTTTGTGCAGAAATGAGTTATTAGATGGAGTGCCAAAAGATCTTGAGTCCGAACATATGAAGTGTGCAATCTGTATAAAGAACAAAATGCATAATCAACCTTTCGAAAATAATCGGACTAAAGCCAAAGAAATATTAGAAATCATACATACAGATTTAAACGGACCACACTCAATTGCAGGTAACTGTAGTGAAAAGTATTTTCTTTAATTTATCGATGATTATAGCAAACTGGCCAAAGTATACAGTATCAAATCTAAAGATCAAGTCTACGAATGCCTCGAAGAATATGTGAACGAAGTAGAAAATCTAACCGGAAAAACAGTTAAAAGAATAAGATGTGATAACGGTAGAGAGTACATAAATGCAAATATCTACCGTTTTGTACGAGGAAAAGGAATCGTTATCGACGCTTGTCCACCATACGTACACGAGCTAAATGGGACAGCGGAAAGATACAATCGGTCAATAATGGATACAGCTAGATGCCTATTAACTGAGGCAAGGGTAAACAAGCGTTTTTGGCCCGAAGTTGTAAAGGCTACGGCTTATTTAAAAAATAGAACCTTGGCTAATACAATCGAAAGGAAAACTCCGTACGAAATATTCTTTGGTGTAAAGCCATGTGTAAAGAACCTACGGCTGTACGGAAGTAGAGTTTACGTAAGAGTACCGAAAATAAAACGAAAGTCTAAATGGGACAGAAAAGCAGATCTAGGTATCCTGCTGGGATACAGAGAAGTTGGCTACCGAGTACTGATTAATTTAAAACAGTAAAAAATACGCCAAGTACATGAAAATGTCGAGGACAAAAAAGAGTATTATCAAAAATCACAAGAAAAAAGAAAATAGTATACATGAAAAAGTCGAGGAAGAAAAAGAGTATCAAAAAATAAATATAAAATAAAAACAAAAAAAAAGACAAAGAAACATGAAAAAGTAAAAAATGTTAATGTAATGTTAATTGACTTGGTCTTAATAATTTGCAATAACTCCCCTACAATCTAAAAAAAGATGTGAAATCAAAATGAGCTGCAAGCACATCACAAAAAAAAGAAAATAATATAATCACCCAAAAAAAGAAAATAATATAATTACAATATAAAAAAAAAGTGAAATCAAAATGAGCTGCAAGTACATAAAGGTGCTTTCCAACTGCGCTTAAGATGACACAACCACATATACACAGCTAAAATGTTGTGTTCATAAATTTCATTACGCATATCGTGGACATTTTTTAATTAACCCATCAAAAAGAATCCCATTTAAAAACATTGTCGTAAATTAATTAATAGCTTTACAAAATTAATGATATACAAAAATTGCGCCAATTATAACAATGACTATTTATACAAAGAAAAACAATGTATTAAATAATATAACACAACAAAAGACAAAAAAAATGTCCGCGGCCTGGAAGTCAAAGATGAAATTCGAAACCGTGGGATATCTCTCTCTCTCTCTCTCTAGAGCCATAGTCAAAACATACGGCGACACGACGCGAAGAAGATGCAAGTCGAAACCTGCATTTTCATATCGCGTAATCCGATAAAAATGCGCAGAGAGGTACGATATTTTGTATGTTTCTCTCTCGCTCTCTAGGACCATAGTCAAAACATACGGATATTGAAGGTCAATTTCCGAGAATAACGAGGTACGACGCGTAGAAGATGCAAGTCGAAACCTGCATTTTCGTATCGCGTAATCCGATAATAATGCGCAGAGAGGTACGATATTTTGTATGTCTCTCTCTCTCTCTCTCTCGCTCTCTAGGACCATAGTCAAAACATACGGATATTGAAGGTCAATTTCCGAGAATAATGCGCAGCATCGGTGCGCGCTATCTCGAGACCGCGAAAATTCAAAGTGAACCGGCGCGCTTCTGTTCGCGATAATGATTGAAGGTCAAACTTTTAAGAATAATACGCATATGCTGCAGCGATCACGTAGCATCAGAATATGAGTGATTCATGGTCATGCGAGTACAGTTACAGTGCAGGATACTATACAATAGAAATATATGTTATTCGAAATGCGTAATAAGTGGTATAGATGTTTCGAGATCGTGACAAAACTAGTGTAAGAAATGAACATCGAAAAGAACGTTATATATAGTTTTTTTTGGGGGGATAAGTGATATTCTGTACGGATAGGAAAGGATCGTGTAAGGTATCAATACGTACGTACCTTAAATTCGAACGGTGCTGTGTAGTAGGAAAATCCGTATCGTTGAAGCGGTTGAGATGGTTCTCACCCATTTGGGAAGTAGCGTTGCAATGTCGGTTGAACATTTTTTAATACGCACTACAGCTGAGTCTGCTGAATGGTTGCGGAAACTAACTGTGCAGGCGCGAACGTACGCGATTGAATGTGGTCCGCAAGACCGATCGGTACCTCTTTTATAGTGGTTTACAACCTCACATGTACAGTATGTTGGTTGTGGAGGTGGTAGCAATCGTCGTGGCAGGAGGAGGAGGAGGAAGAGGAGGAGGAGGAGGAGTGTTAATATAAAATCCTTAACATATTTTCAAAAAAATATTGCATTTATTAATGCATTGAGTGTACATAAAATATGTAAGATATAAGGAATATAATATATAAGATATAAGATGCAAGAAATATAATATATAAGAAACAGGACGTTTATATGCATTGTTGAATTTTGTACGTTGAATATGTGAAAGTGTGTGAACGACGCACGTTAGATTCCACGGTGCATATACTTCCAAATTTTCTGCACGTTTTCCAGCGCGCACATACAACCGTCACCGCCGTTGTGGAAAGCGCATCGTACGGTGTTCGTTGCAGGCATTGCTTTCAGATTAGGAACTACCGTGTCAGGCAAGATTCCACAATAATCGTCGTCAACGTCGAAGCCCTCGGTATCATTCTCGTCGGAGTCGTCGGAGTCGTCGTCGGAGTCGTTGTCATTCTTCTTCTTCTTCGTCTCGTACATCTCAACGATGTCTACGATGGTCGGGTCTGTTCGTAGGAGCAGTTGCGACAACCAGGTCTTTTTCTCCACGCCCTTGACGAACACCACGTCGACGGTTGCGAGCTCGCGGGCGAGCATTTCTGGAAGTCTGTGGTACGGTACCCAGCCGTCGGACGAGCGAAGCCCGTGATGATGCGCCGTAAGCCAGGTCGCTTGACGCTTCTCGAACGGTGACAGGCGAGCGCAGGAGTACGGTGGTTCGAAAATCCAATGACAGATAGTCATTTCCGTGTCGCGATTGTTCGCGAGAATCGCAATTTCCTTAGCGACGAACGTGTTGCGTTCGGTCTTAAAGCCTTGCAGGTCAACCACGGCGGATAACATTGTTAGGTAGTAATATATATAGTATATATATATATATATAGTAAAACAACTGTTACCGACGGCTGCAGATGAGTGACTGACGTGTTTTACGTAGTAGTAGCAGTAGCAGTAGCAGTAGCAGTAGCGGTAGCGGTAGCGGCAGCGGTAGCGGCAGCGGTAGCGGCAGCGGTAGCGGCAGCGGTAGCGGCAGCGGTAGCGGCAGCGGTAGCGGCAGCGGTAGCGGCAGCGGTAGCGGCAGCGGTAGCGGCAGCGGTAGCGGCAGCGGTAGCGGCAGCGGTAGCGGCAGCGGTAGCGGCAGCGGTAGCGGCAGCGGTAGCGGCAGCGGTAGCGGCAGCGGTAGCGGCAGCGGTAGCGGCAGTAGCAGCAGTAGCAGTAGTAGTAGTAGTAAACAGCGGTTCGCCGTGGCCGTAGTACGAACGGGAAAATTTCGCGTACATATCGTACATGAGCGCGTATTTAGATTTATCGAAATACAGGTTCAGGTCGTCGTACGGATACGTCTCGGAATTCAGAAACAATCGTACGTTCGCGAGTTTGCACGCGTCGAATCTGCTCGCGTTTTTCTTCAGATTATTCTTTAGATCGATTTGCATACCGAAAAACGCGTATCGCGGTTTGTCGATCTGCGACGAGGCTTTCACGGTCCACGTGTGTTTCGTAGTCGTTTGCAGCAACGGATACTCGTGCAGTTCCCACGATCGGAAACTCATCGCGATCGGTCTGTCGCTTTGCAGGACACGTAACATCGACAATTTTTGCGTGTCTCTAACGCGACGTGCGGAATACGCCATTGTATCTTGCGTATTTCCAGTTTCAGTATTATCGCGGGGGATACGGATGCCGCGTACATCGCGTCCGTATCGAGTCGCGCGCGAATCAGGATCAACTCGTGTCGCGCGTTCATCACGATGCGTTTGTAATCTTCGCAGAATCCCAGTAACGTGTTCATGGGCACGCAGAAATTAACCGAGGTGCTACTAAAATTATCTTTGTCGTGCGCGATGGTATGGTTCCAACCGGCGTTCATCAGCGCTTTGCTCCTGTCGACGGACAACGACGCGTAATGTTTCAACGCGGTGGTGATTCCCGGATTCCTGGAACAATCGACCTCCACTCCGTTCAATTCGTATCGAATCTCGTCGAACATGAACGCGACGCAATTGTTATCCAGAAACACTCTCGCGGCTTTCGCTTCCTGTTCCGCCGTCGCGGGTGCCATCAAAGAGACGCGTCCTTCGACGTAGAGGTGACTTTCGCACGCGAGCGTGTACACATCTTGTTGCTGAATGGGTATTCTTATCTCGTCGTTATTGTCGAACGTCGTGTTGGCGTACGGATTGTAAGAGTGCACCTCGATCTTCGTGATACGATCGTCGAAAGTCGGTGTACTCGTCACGTCCAGTATGGTATACATCGTGTTAGACATGTGTGTATATAAGTGATATATTAGTACGTTACGATGAATCCCAGGGTTCGTAAGAAACGCGCGTTTCGATGAGTCAACGGTATGTCGCTTCTTCCTCTTCCTCTTCTTATTCCTCTTGTTCCCGTTACGCTTCCTGTCTTTATTATCAGTGCGGTCGTTGGTGTTTCGTCTTGACGATAATGCGTGGCAGAGACCAAAGCAGCGGTAGCAGCGGAGTCGTACGTGCGATCGAACACCAACATGCTAGATACGCACTCACGCTATCTTATCGCGCGAACGCCGTTATACGTGCAGGCGAATCGTTATTTCCTCTCCGCGAAAATCTATAGGACGATCGTATTGATCGACGATGTGTACCGTTAGATCGTGTATCGCTCATGCAACGATCGGCAGGTAAATGACGTGTCGCGGAGTTTCCGATATCTTATATCCCGGGGGTACGCGAGGTGAAAATTCGTGTATCGTGTGTACCGGTTCTAGCAACGAGCCCACGTTGTTCGATTGCGTAAAGTCCACGAAGAACGAGCAGTACAGTTCGCTTTTCATGGTGTTGTTGTTAGCTCGTAGCACTAGCGGATACTTATCGTCGTCGTCGTTTTCGTTGTATTCGTTGTCTTCATCGTTACCATTCTCGTTGTCACCGCGTCTTCGAGGATATCGCTCGAGCGGTCGACGTCTCAAGTGCTTGGCGATAGCGTCTAACTCGTAGGATCCGTGGGGAATCGTAATGGATTCGCGAGCGACATCGATGCCGGGGAGTGCGGTGTTCTTGTTCTTGTTCGCGACGAAGTAGAATTTATCGTTGCTCGAGTCGATGTTCGGTATCGTGTGAAACGTCTCCAAGTCGGCGAGTCCTAGTTCGTACTGTCCGTCGCTCAAATCTATCGGTGGAAAATAATTGACCGTGAGCACGCTGCTCCGACCCGTTAGCGTGAGCGTGAGCGACATCGTACTACCGCTGAGGGTTACGCGAGCGAGACAGAGAGAGAGAAAGTGACTCTGACGTACGGTTGCGCGTCAATTTATCTTGGGTAGCACCTAGGCCCTAGGCCAAAATTCCAGAGCTTTTTGTCGCAGAAATTGTACGCACAAGTGGCCGCAATTGGTCTGGCGAAACGTTGAAAGCGATCGTGATTGTACTTGATCGTGATCGTGGTTGTCGTTCCCCGTCCGAAGTAATCGATCAGTTCCGCGGGTGGTCGCAAATTCCCAAAACTGTCGAAGTACTGTACGTGCGATCCGCGTTTCGCGTACGCAACCCAGTGCGTGCCTTCGCCGCGATTCTCGTCAAGATTCGCGATACCGCATTCGTTCGGACGTACGCGCGCGGGGAGCGTGTCGCGCATAAACACCCCTCGAAAGAACGGTACGTCGATGCACTCGCGCTCTAATTGCAGGTTCGTCATAGGTTGTTGTTGCTGTAGCTGATGTCGCGTTATCGCCGCAAGCCCGGTCGAGCGGAGTTTTTTTTTCCTAGGTCGTCGTCGTCGTCTCAGGTTCATGCCGGCACCGCGCTTGTACGGTGCCAGATACATTCCTCGCCCTTCCATCGCCCGATTATGACGCAACGTTTCTTCCAGCTATTTTCGCGCGGACTTCGCGTCGTTGACCGCTTTGGTGATACCCGCAGCTCCACCGGCTAATGCCCCGATAGCCGACAGAGCGGGCAGAAGAAGCGGAAGAAAGCCTCCGCGTTTCGCTACCGGTAGGACACGGCGTCGTTGTCTTCTGGACTTGCGTTTCCGTCCCGTAGTCCTTCCTCCTCCTCTTCTTCTTCTTCTTCTTCTCATACCCATGCCGAGTTTAGTCTTTGCTTTCATCACGGTCCACACTCCGGTCGCAGCGGCTTTTTCACCGAAAGTCGCGTCGTTCGCGAAAACTTGTTCTCGCGCTCGTTCGGCTAACGCGCGATCCGCCTCGTGTCGTCCCTCCGAATCCTTTCGACTCGAGTACGCGATATCCTGTTCCCGACAAGCGGCGTCCAGCGGATTGATACCTTCCCGGTCCGCAGAACTGATACCCCGGAATGTGCAGCTCTATCGATTATGATACCGTTTATGATACCGTTCACGAGTCCCGATCCTGTTTTCGTTGACTTCTTCCGCTTCTTCTTCTTCGTTGTTGTTGTTGGTCTACGGGTTACCGCGACCATACGCGTGAAAATGTGGATACACGGGGATGGAACGACAGTCGTAAGTGGACGGTTCTTCGATACCGATCGATTCGAGGAGCGCTACGATTCTGATTCGCTCGACAGGTGTCGCGGGTATAAGTAGCATTAGCGTTACGATTTCGGCCGGTTAGGGAGAACATGCGATTCGCCAAACAACCGAACGCTATTCGCGTGACCGCGAATAGGACGTTGGAGGATTTGGCGTGGGACGAGAGTCGTTCGCGCAGGCACGGTTCGTTATTGCCGAACAGCGTGCGGGCCGTGATCTGCGGTTCGTCCGGGTGCGGGAAAACTAACGTGCTTCTCAGCCTGCTGGAGAGTCCGAACGGTTTGCGCTTCGAGAACGTGTACGTGTACTCGAAATCGTTGCGACAGCCAAAGTACCGATATCTGGAGCGAGTGTTGTAGCGCGTCGGCCGACTCGGGTACTTTCCCTACTCGGACACCGCCGAGATGGTTCCGCCGAGAGACGCTCTGCCCGACTCGATTTTCGTGTTCGACGACGTGGCATGCGACGAACAGACAGCGATACGCGAATACTTCTCCATGGGTCGTCACGCGAACGTGGATTGTTTTTATTTATGTCAGTCATACGCTAGAATACGACGACGACGACGACGACGACGACGACGACGACAACGACATCGTCGATATATATATATATTGTTGCGAACACCCCATAGATGGGAATCCATGGCCCGCTGGTGCTCGCGTCGATGACAAGAGGACAGCGAGAAGAAGGTGATCGGATCGATCACCTGTCAAGCTGTCATTAGAGAGTCTTGTACCGAACGCCATAGCGTTTGGACGCGCGGGTTGTACTGCCATATACTAATTGCCCTGTACCAAATATAGTTGTGTCGTGCACCCCCGTGTTACTCTATTCCTTTGCGTCGGGGTGGCCTGCGATGGAAACACTGTGGCGCAACAATATATATATATATATATTAAGAAAATCCTTAATACTTTGCGTACATTTGTAAAGTATTTACATTAGCTTTCGCGATTTCGATTTCACACCTTATCCGCTGAGAGCACTTACGACGAAGTGCGTGTCATTACCGACGCTACGTTCATCCGTTGCATACTTTTTTTTTTTTTTTTTAAAGAGGGGGAAAATGCATTACGCATACCCCGACACCGGTTACGTCGGGGTTATGTGGGACTCTCCATTTCTGGCATACCCACTAAAAAACCCCTCTACGTTCATACAGTGTATCATATACATTACAAAAATATCGTACGCGACATTACTACTACGTATATACATATACATATACATATAACTACTATATACGCATCACTATCACTATCACTATGGTTCAATGCAGCGCGCTCTGGTCATGGTTCGACGAGATTGTGTTGATATCTAATAATACGAGTGTTCAAAGGAGAGCAAAAGTCGACAAAATACACCCGCAAGAATCCAAGTATTTTTAGGTCACTAAAAGAGTTTTGTGACTCAAACGATGAGCACAGCGCGCTGCACTGAACTTTCCTCTTTCGAATGAGACCTCACCCAGCCCAAAATCTGGTCATATAAGGACAAACAACGTCAGCCCGTGATTGCGTTCCCAAATACGAGTTCCGCCATATCTGCGATAATACAGAGCAAGTCACGTGACAAATTTACTTGAGCTAGTGGACACGAGATGGCGCCTACTCGGGAGGACTGCCAACGTGGAATCATAGCAAAACTGAAGCGTTAGCTGGATACATGTGCCACAGCAAAAGCGTGATACAGTCAATGTATGTATTTTTGGACGATTGTAGGTTACATTATATGCATTTTAGGCATACATTGACTAGAAACTGCTGGAAACTGTGTACATTTACTAAATTCACGCTTTTACTGTAACACATACATCACCGCTGCCGAATATGTTATAATTATATGGCCACATTATTTCAAATAAAAAAAGAGATTGGAATTTTTTAATAACACTGGAAGTAATGATTTACTGATATTATATTTTCAGAAAGTGGAAGTTACAGCAATTATTTGCAATTATTGCTTTTATTATTCTTCTTCCGACTATTGTATATAACATATAACAAGGAAAAGTCTCCAAATCGGTCAACAGTTGACTCCTTGATTTTTTTTGTAATTCTTTACGCTCCTATGCAGAGATGGGCATTATTTAATTAAAAGAATATACTTCCGAATGGCCCCAGTGGCCGATCGACACGAGGTCTGGGGGAAGGGTGTGTGTACCCTAAATCCAAAATTCTATTTAGCTTCGGGTATTTATTAGTTTCCTTTGTTTATTCGAAGGCCTTTCATCTTTGGCTTCGAATAATTTTTCATCTTTCATTATATCTTTATCCTAAGGTCGTATTCAAATATATTGGCAGGTCGATTCGTTTTCGCGAACAGCGATCGAGGAGAAATCAGCCATCAGCATCTGACGATCGTGGATTTGTCAGTTGGAGTTCCCTAGCCACCGAAGGGTATGGTGGGGTAACGGGAATGCTGCTCGGCCCCGTCTGAACGTAGACGTGTGGCTGTCATTTATTTTTATTGTCAGCGTAGTACATATGTAGTCGTGTGCGTCACGAAGTAATGCGTAGACCAATACGAGATGAAGCTATCGAGAAAGAATCAATGTTCTGACCAATAAAGCTCCTGAATTTTTTCGGAGCTAAGGCCTAAGGCACACCTATTCTGATGCGTGTATTTCTACGCTACAGCTCGGTTTGGCCTATACATGACAGAAGCTTGGCGCTATTCCCACCACTTCTGGCTCACTCGTGTTCTGCGATGACGAGAGAATACGCGCTACGAATAGGAGTGTGCGGATCGTCCCGCGGCTCGGATTCTCGGCCCTCGGGACGGGTCGGAAAATTTCGGGCGGGATCGGGCGGGGTCCCGATACTTTCGTATTGCTCGAGATCCCGACGGTTTCGGGATCCCGAGACTCGATTCGGGCTACAAGCATGACCGCCATGAGCGGGCAATTTGATTTCAGGTCGGTTTGGCAAAGCTCGGACGCGATCGGCTCGAAAGCCAGCTATTACGAGCGGACCGAGACGGAAAGAATTATGTATATCATTTATATCGATACCAGAGTGATAAGTTTTTACCTTTCTGTCTCCTGTTGAATCATAATTTGTATCTTATTATTTATTTACATATATATGTATTTTCATTGCTACCAAATAGTCTGTGAATACTGAATACGTCCATATACGTACTTAAATAAATACCATGTTCAGAACTTGGGAAGAAGACTATTTTTATATCGACAATATTTTAAAATCTGAATAAAATATACTTCACACTTAGTACTTTATGTAAAGGGAATATATAGGGTATTATCTTTTTCCGGATAGGTTCAGATTTAAAATAGAAAACGTACGAACTATAAGCATACAAAAAGGAATATTTCCTGGATGTTTCATAATAACAACAATATACAGGAGGCGAATATTTTATTATTTCAAATTAACGTGTAAGAAACATAATTTTTCTATTTTCTCAGGTAATAATTTTAATCTATTACTGGTAACGATATCGTCCGACCGCATCCGAGTTTTGCCGAGCCGACCTGAAATCAAATTGTCCGCTCATGGCGGCTATGCTTGTAGCCCGAATCGAGTCTTGGGGTCCCGAAACTGTCGGGATCTCGAGTAATACGAAAGTATCGGGACCCCGCCCGATCCCGCCCGAAAGTTGCCGGCCCGTCCCGAGCCCGAAAAATCGGGTAACCGCACACCCCTAGTTACGAAACTCACCGGCCAATAAATCTGAATACGATCTTAGAAGTTCGAATAACCGACGAGAACCTTTGTGTCCCGAGCCGCGCGAGATCGCCGTGCTCGGCGATGTGTCATCGATTATAAAGAAACAGAATTTGTTTATTTTTCACCGTATCAATATGAAAGTGACACCATTGGATTCTTGGCATTCTCCCGGTTATATTGGCAGAAAATAATTTAAATCGGACTATTTTTAACAAAACGGGCTTTCACTTCTACAAACAAATTTTTCACGTAATTTCCTTAATTTTGGTCCGAATTATATCATTTTTGGGGCCAATTTGATCGAGAAAACATGAGGAATCGACTGACGTCACTTTCGCAAAGATCTGATTAGAAATGCAGAACTGCAGATTTGTCACTGCTTAGCGCGCAACATTGTATGGCCCCGCTGGCTTCGAGCGCCGAAGCCCACGAAACTCAGCGAGTCGCATGATTGCCAGCGAGAAGGACAAGAGGGGACTTTCCATGGCGAAGGAAAATCAGCCTTCTACAGAACTCAAATCGAGAAAGACTTTGCTAACAAACTTTATATTCACGTCAAATAAATACTTGTAAAATTTAGACGACGAACTATTGTTGAATTTCGCCAGTTCTTACATATGCCCCACTGGGTTCGGAATTCCTGATCCCAGAGTTTCATGCATTTACCTATTGAAATGTTGCTTCAAGTCATCGGGCAATTGCATTGTTTCTTCTCGTACGTATGTATATCTGTTCGCGAGTAGGTGTCATGAATGACGCGACTTTTGTTTCCCAAATAAATTCACCCCTATCAGGGCCCTCGCTCGAACCGCTTGACAAGGAGACCGAACGATGTGAACCGAGTGCGAGTGAAATAGCGCACCAGCGGTACACCCTCGGTCGACGGCGACTTGAGTCATCCAGTACTGAATACGAAAAACCAGTACTGAATACGAAATGTTCAAAATTTCTCATTACACCTTGATGAGAGTGTTACCATTCATGGATTGTTGGTGAGTCAAGACACGAAGCAATTCAGTCTATTTTTTCTTATGAATACATGATGAGAACACACTCTACGTTCAATGAAAATTGATCGAATTGCTCCATGTTTGATATCATTTTCATCGGGAAATGCTAAAAAATTCATCGGTAATACTTTCATCAATACTTATCAAAAACACGAATATTTTATTTTTCTGTACTGGGTATTTTATCTAGCTCGTCGGTTTTATTGTTCTCAGCTGTCAACGGGCGGTCTACTAGGACCCGAAGGTCCACGCTCGCAACGAGAAAGCAAAACAGTGGGGTGGGTAGTTCTTTCCCGATAAACTGAGCCCAAAGGCTTCTCAACAATTGAAACATTGGAAGACTGTACATATTCTTTCTGGTGCTTTCGGCGATATGCGCAACCATTTGTATGCCCGGTTTCATGTCTAACAAGTTAGGCGATTTTGTTTGTGAGAGCCATATATAAA
The DNA here is from genome assembly GCA_947577245.1 of Andrena bucephala. Taxonomy (NCBI): domain Eukaryota; kingdom Metazoa; phylum Arthropoda; class Insecta; order Hymenoptera; family Andrenidae; genus Andrena; species Andrena bucephala. The sequence goes on along the minus strand of OX387716.1, from coordinate 49,968,005 downwards.
GACAGTCCTGTAACGTTCACTACATCTTCAATTATAAAACTGCAAATATGTTATTTTACACATGTGTCTCGCTGAGTTTCGTCGGGTTCGACGCTTGAAACCAGCGGGGCCATACAATGTGGCGCACTAAGCACTGATGAATCTGAAGTTTTGCAATTTCTAATCAGATCTTTGCGATCGTGGCGTCAATCGATTCCTTATACTTTCTCAATCAAATTGGCCCCAAAAATGATACAACTCAAACCATAATTAAGGAAATTACGTGAAAAATTTGTTTGCAGAATTGAAAGCCCGTTTCGTTGAAAATAGTCCGATTTAAATAATTTTTTCATTAAAAAAATACGCAGGCTGGATACGCGTGATTATTACGTGGCCCCCTCCATAGACATATATAGACGGATCAGAAGATGGGACTATCGGCGTGGGGAAGGAAGGCTTGGAGGGGTAAAGGCATAGGTTCAGATACAGGCGCGTCGGTTAGCTTCGGATGCATTCGGCATGCATAACCACAGCGTTATCCGATTTACTCGTATCGCTCCCCTTACCGCGAACCTTGCCACCCCCCTCAGCTTACGCTCCGCCGTCTATATATGTCTATGGTCCCCTCCTCGAAGTGACAGAAAATATAACCTATGTATACGCTATATGACAATAAATGTTGAGCGGCTATTTCGTTCTTTTGCGCTACATTTGTGAACTTTCTATCATCCTTCCGAAACATTATTATGTCGCAACAGTATCTTTAGGAAATCGGGTCTAGCATATAGATTATATTTTCTGTCACTTCGAGGACAGAAAATCCGGTCCTCCAAGTGACAGAAAATATAACCTATATGCTATACCCGATTTCCTAAAGATACTGTTGCGGCGTAATAATAATGTTTCGGAAGGATGATGAAAAGTTCACAAATGTAGCGTAATACAACGAAATAGCTGCTAAATATTTATTGTCTTATAGCATATACATACACTGCATTCCACATTAGAGCATACCGATTTCGCGCAGGCACGACCCTCAGAAGGCGTTTGCACGCTCGACTCCCCACTTAACCGCCTATGTTTTTCTCCGTCGCACGGCCCTCTACTCTCTCTGTTAAGTTTTCGTGCACTGTTTACGTTAACAACGGCCAGGTCTCGCGTTATTCCTTGGAAATTACCACGACCAATCGCATGCGGTTCAAACTGCGGGTAGTAGTGGGAGCTGCGCAGATCGGTCGCAAATCGGTAGGGGCGTCGGTATGCTCTTATATGGAATGCAGTGTAGGTTATATTTTCTGTCACTTCGAGGAGGGACCACATAATAATCACGCGTTGGATTCAACATCAAACACAATTTTATATATGTTTGTTCATAACTGCTTTCTGCATAGGATGTGTATTTCATGTTCTGTTTCAGTGTTTTGCTAATTAAAAAATGTCTATCCTAACAAACTTCATTTTCTGGGGACATGCCCTCATCTATTTTTCCTTTTCACTTATAATTCCTTACTGCCAACGTAGAATATTGTAGCATAAGCACATTTCAAGTAAATGTACAATGAATTTTCTACGTTTGCAGTACCAGCAGACTTTCTGTTTAAAAAGTTCAACGCAACAGCTGAGAATTTCTTTCCACATTCAAAATAACATATGGAAATAGCAAACAGCTCCCTCTCGCGTGCACAGACAGCTGCGTATCTATGGGTAATACCATTTCAGTGCCGAAAAAACCTGCTGTAATACCGACCTGCCGAATCGGCCAGACCACGTGACGTGTCTACCCCCTTATGCCCTCCTATCAAACTTTCATGATAGTGGCGGATAATATTTTCCCGTTCGGTTTCCGGCGGTAATTGGATTTCTCCTGTACAAATTGTAATTGACATGGGCGTATGTTTGAAAATAATTTTGAAATATCGTTCGAGCGTTTCGGCATCGAATCGGTGTAAGGTTTCGCCGTGCGCCGCTATCCAAAACGAGCGGACGCGATCACATTCCGCGGCGCTTCGAAGCGATGCTAATGCCGGTGCCAACTCGCTTTCTCCCATTTCGTGATAAAAGCTGTTCGTTCCAACGACGCTAAAAACCCTTCCTTCTTCATTACGGGTGACTATCACGCGATTCTTGATTAATTCCTCGGATAATAATTTTGTTTCGTCGAGTAGTCCTATAGCCTTCAGAGTTTTACAAATTGGGCTAGATAATATTCTGTCCGATGATATAAAATGAGCATAATTGTCGCGAGAGGATGTAAGTGTGGTCCTTGCGATTTTCACTTCGCATTGCATTGTCTGCAATACATCCTCCGGGGTGTTCGTTCTAGGAAAATTTGGTGGGACGGTGAATGGCCCGATGTTCGCTTCGTAGAGTTCTGTCGAATCAGGCATTTCGATCACATCGGGCCTTGGACTCAAGCTGGAATTTTTTATAGGGGGCAGTTGATCCTTCAATTCCTCCAATGTTTCGCCCTCCGGACAAATCATGGTTGATTGCGGGATGTCCAGGGCTTCTTCATGTAGGGGTATACCCCATGATACTCGTTTCTTCGGGCCCGATTTTGGTTTTGTCCCCTGCGGACAGACCTTTTCATGGGGATTCGATGTTTCTCCCTTTTCCTCTAGGAGGGACTCCTCGTTAAGACTCTTCAAGATGGTGATTTCCGCCTGGGAGAATGGGCCTATCCTGGAATCGTTACTTCCAAAAGTGGAGTCCATGTTGTCTTCCTCGATGTGCTCGTAGCGGGGTGGTTCGTCAAGACTCCTCAAGAAGGTGAGTTGGTCCTGCGTTAGCCCTGTATACTTGCCTTCTGTTATCATGGTGGAGCCTTCGTCTCCTGTCTCTGGGAATTCGGGCATTCCCGTCCTTCCTTCACTTGTATCCAGGACAGTTGAGTTCGCCCTACTCTCCAGATCGTCGGTGTTATCCCCTTTTGTTGATGGCAGCTCCTGACCAAGTTCCTGTCCTTCTAGTGTGGAATCCTCTCTGAAGTCGAACGACGGTGGTTCTTCATAATTTGGTCTTGGCCTACCTTGGTGACGCGCTCCTGCACGCGTTGCTATACCCTCATTTTCACTCGTTGGTAATGTTTCCTTTGTGGTAGTCGGAAAAGCGTGCGAGACCGGATTTCGAGATAGCGCGTCTGCGTTTGAGTTTACCCGACCAGGCTTATAAATGATTTCATAGTCGTAATCCGCGAGGGTAATCTTCCAACGGGCGAGTCGCGACACCGGATCTTTTACTGAGAATAGCCATTGGAGATCGGTTACCAAGGAAAATTTTCGCCCGTAAATGTATGTTCGAAATTGTTTTACGGCGTAGATTATCGCAAAGCACTCCTTTTCCGTGGTGGAGTAGTTTGCTTGTGCGGAGTTGAGTACCTGCGAGGCGTACGCTATGGGTGGGTCCTCGCCTATTTTGCCTTGACTTAAAATCGCGCCGACGGCTATGTCGGAAGCGTCCGTTGTAATGATAAATGGTTCGTCGAAATTTGGATAACGTAAAACCGGCTCTTTACAGAGTACCTCGCGTAAATCTTCGAAACATTCCTGCTGTTTTTCAGTCCAAAAGAATGGAATTCTCGGGCTAGTCAAATTTGTAAGAGGTTTAGCGCGTTTTGCCATATCTGGAATGAAACGGCGATAATAATTTACGAGGCCTAAGAATTGCTTCAAATTTTTCCGAGCTTTTGGCACGGGGAACTCGGCGACGGCCTTGATCTTTTCTGGATTAGGTCGTACTCCGTCAGCTGCTATTATATGGCCCAGATATATGACCTGGTTTTTCAAGAACTTGGCCTTCTCTGTCTGTAGAGTCAAGTTATGCTCGCGTAAGTGTTCGAAGAATCTCTCGAGTCGGTGCTCGTGTTCCGCTAGTGTGCACGAGTATACAACCACGTCGTCTAAATACACGAATAACTCTTTCCCGATAAGCCCTCTCAAAACGTGGTTCATTAAACGCTGGAAAGTAGCCGGAGCGATCTTTAATCCGAAAGGCATGCGGAGGTATTCGTAGTGTCCGTCGGGGGTAGTAAACGCGGTTTTTGCACGGTCCTCAGGAGTCATAGGGATTTGATGGAAGCCGTTTGCCAAGTCGAAAACTGAGAAATATTGGGCTCCACCTAATCGATTGAGAATATCCGTAATCCGCGGCAAGGGGAAACGGTCGTCGATCGTTATTGCGTTCAAGTTTCTAAAATCGGCCACCACACTCCATCGTTTGTTTCTTTCTTCGTCCTCCTTTTTCGGGACTATGTGCAGGGGTGAGTTATGTGGCGCAGACGAAGGAGCGATTATTCCCCACTCTTCCAGATTATGCGTTTGTCTGGCGATTTCCTCGTCCATTAACGGCGAATGCGGGTATTGGCGAGTGATTACAGGCTTTGAATCGGTTAACGGGATGGTGTGCTCTATAGACGTTGTTTCGCCCAATGGGTCTCCGGGTACGAAAAATCGGTCTGAATACCTTATAACCAAGTCTTCGATTGTCTGACGCGGTTCCGGGTCTAATTACTCTAATTTCAGCGTTCCGACTATGTGTTGTAATCGCTCCTCGGGAGGTTTTTGTTCAACGCGGTAATTCCCCAAATCCTGATCTTCGTTAACGTCGAACTCTTCTTCAGAAAAGAGGGAGGGGCAATCCCGCTCGTGGTCTTCAGGGCAGCAGAGGTTTATTTGTTCGCCGTTTGACTCTAATGCCAATGGTTCACTTAAACGTGTTAGAAGGTCCTCCTGACTCTGTTTGCATGCCGTCAACGTATCTTCTAATTCTTCCGAATTGGAGAAAACTACGGGGCGGATTGGGTGTTTCGCTGTTACCATCGTACGTAGGTGGTACGAGACGATGGCTTCCTCCCGAAGCAAATACGGACTCCCGACTAGACCGGCAATCCCTTCGGGTAAATTAGGCATGCTCAATACATGGAATAACGCCCAGCTGCCGTTTACCTTTAACGCAGTCGTTCCTAATGTCATGACCTTCCCGTTCATTCCGTTAATTTCAAGGGGTGTCGTGCTTATAACCATGGCCCTTGAGCTGGCAGACCCGATTTCTAATAGGTTCAATGCAAAGCCTGTGTCTACTATGAATTCTCCCTCACCGTTCTCCAATTGTTCGGCCTTGACCCGGATGCGGGGGGACTCCGAGCGTATGAGTCCCGTTGTTGGCTCTGATTTCGAGGCGATCTTGGCGGAGGCGATCTTTGGGCCTGCGAAGAGGACCCGCCCGCCTCGTTCCGGTTGAACGGGCGGGCGCGCTGGGGGTTTAAATGATTGCGATTTTCTGGGAAAGACTCGCATTCCGCCGTTCTGGGCGACTCTCGGGGTTCGTTTCTCCTTGGGTCCAACGATTCGCGAGATTGAAATCTTTCAGATTCGCGCGGATTATATCTTTCGGGTTCACCAGGCTCATATCTCCGGGAGTCATATCTTCCGGACTCGCGGGGTTCGTACCTTCCTGGTTCGCGGGGCCCATATCTGGGTGATTCGCTGGGTTGATACGATCTAGCCCCGCGTGGTCGCGACTGCCCATTGTTCCTAAATCCACCGCGTGAGGATCTTTCACCGGGCTCGAAAAATCTATGTTCATAATCCAACGGGCGTTCGCCTTGCCTCGTCAGCAAGGCCGTCGGACGGCGCTCCGGTGTCGGATCGCGATAATACGGCTCCCGATAATATTCGTATCGATAGCGAGGGGAGCTATAAGCGGAGTACGGGGCAGGGGGTTCGCGATACGAGTCCTCCTCGCGCGGTTGTCTCCATTCGGTCCAACTACGTTGGGGGTCGTACGGCGACGGGGGTCGCGCGCGACAATTCTTGTTCTCGCCTTTGGGCGTGTAACGCCAAATCGAACGCATCGTCCAAAGATTTGGGATTTGACAAAGCTACTTTAGTCGCAATTCTTTGAGGTAATGCCGTGATAAACGAGGTCCGAGCCAATCGCTCCACGTCCCTAATGGTCCTTTCGACATTTTCTCCGATTAATTCTTTCGCTCTTACGATCACCTGTCGGTACAGGCGGCTTACGCGGTGAATAAAATCTATTAGACGCTCCCGGGGAAACATGCTTATACGTTCTAGTTCAAATCTGAGCTCCTCATAACCGCGGCATGGGGAATATCGGACCCGTAGAAGGGAGAGCAGATCGGTCACGCTTTGACAACCTTTCCCCTCGACGTAGTATCTAATAGGATCCTTTAATTTGTATATGAGCTCGGTCAGAAATCGTTCTTCCTGACCAGGTGGAATACGCTGTATAGCCCGCTGTATCGAGGCAGCGAAGTCCTCTAATGTTACAAAATCAGGGTCGAAACGGGGAATGCCGTCAAGTGCCCGATATACTCTCTCTTCATCTTCTCGGGAACGCCACACGTCTATTACAGACATTTCTGGGTCGTTCGTCCGAGAACCAAAAGATGGTCGGCCGTTTAAGGCTGGCGGTAAGGTGGGAGGAACAGGGGGGGGGGGGGCATTATCTGTGGTATGGGAATTGGAAGAATGTGGCGGGGGTGGTGATCTCAAAATTCCACCCGTCATTGCAATGTAATAGGAAGTGTAGTCAAGTTATGAGCAGATAAGATTGCGGCAGGTCGCAATATGTAGCGACGTCGCGCTTTCTTCTTTATTTTAATAGGAATGATTAGAAAATAGAATCCCACTTCTGACACCAGTTTGTTACGTCCTGAAGGGACTTTTGTAAATCGCCCCGAGCGATTAGGGTGATTTACAGGGTTCGCTGCTCTATTAAGGTGCTAAAGCACGCCTTGCCTATACTTACCAGGATCGGGAAGGTGATTAGGGGTCGAATAAAAGAGTACTAGGAATGTAAAGGGGAAACGATAATGCCAAAATATATTGTTACATAAATAATCGGCTATTCATACCTAGAGACGGCGCTCCGTCTCAGCTGTCGCTCGCTGGTTTTCGCTGACTTCCCACGACACACTTGCCGTCGGTTATTAGCACGCTCGAGGTGTCGGTTGACCGAGCGTAGGTCGCGGTCGCTCGCTGTGCTCTATCGTAGCACACGGAAGTCGGTCACGTCGTTGCTCGCGGTCTCTAATCGTCGGGTTCTACGTGTTCCTACGTCGATCACGATTAACGCGCAAGGGCTCTCCCGGCTAGGCCGTTCTCGGTGAGTCGGATGGAGTTACCCTTTCACGAATTACTATCGGCCGTTCGTATTTCGCGGACTTGACGCAGAGACGCGGTCGCGGTATCTACACGGCTCTCTGGCTCGTCGTGACTTCCTATCTCGAGCTCCCGAAATTGAATGAATCCCCGAAGTACCGCGATCGAGCTCCAAGCCTCGCACTCCCTGTCTCGAGAACGGGGGAAATCGCCCCGTCAGGCGTTATCCTTCGCAACTTCCATTGCTCCATGCTCTGGAATCTAGGGCCCGGACCATCGGTGGTCACGTGGTGCCCACACCGACGGATTCCGCGTTCGCCGACCTGCTAACCCGCGCGTTGCGATTCCGCTGAATCGCTGATGGCGAAATGGAAGGCGACGCGGGGACAGCAAGCACGGAATGGACCTGAAGGGCCCATGTAACATCGTGTTTTCTGAAGTAGAAACAATCATTGTCCTGTAAGTATAACGTTAAAAAAGAATTATATGATTGAAAAATAAGAATGATGTACACGTACGCATTTATGGCACAGCTTTGAAGCCCCTGTCTCTGGTGTTCCATAATGTATGTCCCTATTTATGGTACAGATAAAAACATAGAAACCACTATCTTTTCTTATATTTCTATTATTTTTATAAAAATAATAAATATATATATTTATACTTATGTACATTAGTTTTTAAAAAGAATGGGGTTGACAAAATAATGAAAAACATAAAAAATATTTTTTAGAAATGAAACTATTTATTTTGTTTCGTTAATTTTTTTTGTATTTCGTTTATTTTCTGTTGCAATTTCTTTTTTTCTGCAGCTATTAGTCTTTTTTCTTCTTGCAGATTTTTCTTTTTGGCAATTTTGTCATGTTTTATTTTTTCTTTCTCTTCCTTCTGGAGCTGCTCTTGCCACCAGGCATCAGAGGTTGCAGCCGCTGGCCGTTTCGGCTTCTCCGAACCTTCGACCTTCACCCTCTTTTTTTTGCTAAATATTTTGTGGGCAGCGTAAATGCCTCTGCAAAATTTTTCGTTTGGGCAATGTTGCTATCTTCTATGGATGAAAAATGTTGTATTGGTACGTGTATTATAATCTCTATTTTTTTTAACAGCATTCGACTTACCTTGATTATCAATCATCGCAGCATTCTCCTTCTCTGATGTTTTATCAATTATATTATTATTTAAATTAATACTACTCTCTATATATTCAAATATAACATTTTCTTGAAGGTGCTTAGGTATATTAATTACGTCTAAAACCCTTTCTGGTATATTATCTACCTGGTTTTCTAAAATCAAATCGTCTATCTGATTTTCGCTAGCTTCTGGAGCTACTACATTAAATTTAAAATCTATTAAATTTTCTACGCTCCTGACGATGGGTTTTCCTTTCAGACTATCATCTAAATTGTATAAATAAAAAACACGCCTCAAAATTTCATTTAAATAAATCACCATTATATTATAAAATAAATTATTAATTGATTGTAACTAAGATAAATTGATTGAAAGTAAAAAATTGATTAAAAGTGAAAAATTGGTTACAAGTAAAAAATTGATTAGAAGTAAAAAATTGATTAAAAGTAAAAAAAGATTATTTAGTGACTATAAAAGCATATATAAAAAAGGAATTAATGATTTTTGATTTTGAAAACGTCATAAGTATTTATACCAAAAGGTGTTTCCCTAAGCTAAAGCCAGTATTCAAAAAGTGCTTTTTTTCAATGTTCCCAGTCCATGATCCAATTGATACAGCATTCTTGAATTCCAGTAATAGATCTGGAGGTATTCTCTTTTCAAAAATTCTTAAATGCTGTTCATCAGTTTGAATTATATTATCAGGAACTTGGTTTTCTTTTATTGTTTCCTCATTGTGAATACAAATATTTTTACTCTTTTTTTTCTTTTGCAAAACATCATAATCGACAGCATTAGGGTTAAAGGGCACTAGTCTAGATGCTTTGAACCCACTTCGAATAATAGTTTTTTCTTCATTCATATTATCAAGTGTCATTTTTAACACTGTTGGAAAATCTTTTTTCTTCAATCGTATTACATTCTTTTGAATTTTCCACGTTGGAACAGTTTTTTTCCACATTTGTTTAAAAGGATGGAAGAAGGCTATGTCCAGAGGTTGCATTATGTGGGTAGAATTGGGATGAAGTACTATAATCTCAATTTGCTTGTTTCGACAGAAGGATACTAACGGTATAGTTATGTGTGAAGCATGTTTGTCTAAGTATATTATTACTGGGAACTCTATATTTTCTCTTAAAACCCATGGGTGAAACACGTTTGTCACATATTCGTAGAACGTTTCTGTCGTCATCCATCCACTCTCCGATATGCCAATGCCCCAGCCGTTTGGTGTATTTTCTATAATTTTTTTGGCTACACTTTCTACAGGGTGTCCCACCTAAGAGTGGACAGCCGGTTTTCTCCTAAAGTATTGCCGATAAAAATATAAAAAAAATAGGGAATTGCATGGTTCGAGGAAGCCAATTAATTAGCGCGAACGAATTTTTTTATCGATTATTATTTTAAAAGACACGATGGTCAAGTTCGGTTTTTCAAATGGAACTATTTTTTTTGAACACCTGAGTTGATAGTGCGTTCCAAGACAAATTCAATAAGCTTTAATGTATACACTTTATTTTCACTGGTTTTTAAGATATTGCGCTTGCAAATTTACTGATTTTCACTGGAAGAAAACTGTCTGGTATAGCACGGACCGGGGTCGGTCTTACTGGCGTCACGGGTGGCACTGCCTGTTGAAATAGATACCTACCTGCGAAAGGTCTACGCCAGGCCCAAAGGCTAGACAATTCTTTTCCGTCAGAAATGCTACTTAGGTAGGTACATCTGCGGTATCGAGAAGCGCACCGTTACTTTTATTTCGCACTTGCTACTACACTCGGACGGCCGGTTCTTTTGGGAGGGATGCAAGTTCGATTGGTTAGGTTAGGAGGAGTGAAAGTTGCTAGACTAAATTTCAATCATAGGGAGCAGATTGTATCAGAACCATTCGGAATTGCATTCCTCACAAACGGCTGCTCTCTTGAAGAGGCCCTCTTCACAGCAATGCCCACCTTCTCTCGCACGGAATACGTTAACGCTTGCTTTTGTTCTGATATTGAAGCTCGTGTTTATACTCGAAAGGACCACGCGTCGACAGCGAGCTACCCCTTTTCTTCCTGTGTCTCTCCACGAGCCGTATTGACGGTGGCTTGTAGCAGCGAAGATATCTGGATGCCAGTTATTGAATTCAGGAGACGATAGAAACATTTGATTACAAAACACACATGTACTATAATTAAAGTAAATCGTATTCCTCTCGGGCAGGAGTACTGATAATGATCGAACTTGCGCCCCACTTCGCGCAGACCAATTACACGGAGGGTAGTCGGGTCACACACTGCCCAAATGATACAGGGTAATTCTGGAGCAACGCCCGTCAAGGAGATGCGCTGGCAACTCGTGGCGAGGACAGACCTTCGCATTGCCTCACCCGATTTTTATGGTTTTTTTCCGGAAAAAGGTACGAATCCTGGGCCGAACGTAGCGAATTGAAGTCGACCCTCCGCAGTCGAGGGTGAATTATCCATTACAGCGTATTAAGAAACTCTTTTCTTCATCGTATCGAAGGGGAAGTGACGCCAATGGATTCCGTGCGTTCTCCCGATTAAAATCATGCCAAACATCATGAAAATCGGACTATTTTTACATAAGGAATACAAATAGCTTGTGTCAAAGTCGTCCGATTTGCATGATGTTTGGTATGATTCTAATCGACGGAACGCCAGGAATCCATTGACGTCGCTTTCGCACAGATCTGATGAGAAATGCGGAATTCGAAGTTTTCTCACTTCTTAATAGGTACTCCAACCCCTTCGAGGGTCGAAAGTCATAACTTCGGAGAGACACCACGGGGGGTTGACCTCGTCACGGGGGTTGATCCCGCCCGAATGTTGCCGGCCCGTCCCGAGCCCGAAAAATCGGGTAACCGCACACCCCTAGTTACGAAACTCACCGGCCAATAAATCTGAATACGATCTTAAAAGTTCGAATAACCGACGAGAACCTTTGTGTCCCGAGCCGCGCGAGATCGCCGTGCTCGGCGATGTGTCATCGATTATAAAGAAACAGAATTTGTTTATTTTTCACCGTATCAATATGAAAGTGACACCATTGGATTCTTGGCATTCTCCCGGTTATATTGGCAGAAAATAATTTAAATCGGACTATTTCTAACAAAACGGGCTTTCACTTCTACAAACAAATTTTTCACGTAATTTCCTTAATTTTGGTCGGAATTATATCATTTTTGGGGCCAATTTGATCGAGAAAACATGAGGAATCAACTGACGTCACTTTCGCAAAGATCTGATTAGAAATGCAGAACTGCAGATTTGTCACTGCTTAGCGCGCAACATTGTATGGCCCCGCTGGTTTCGAGCGTCGATTTCTTGCCAGCGTGCAGGACAAGAGGGGACTTTTCATGGCGAAGGAAAGTCAGCCTTATATAGAACTCAAATCGAGAAAGACTTTGCTGACAAACTTTATATTCATGTCAAACAAATACTTTAATTGTAAAATTTAGACGACAAACCATTGTTGAATATCGCCAGTTCTTTCATATGCATCACTTGGTTGGGAATTCCTGATCCCACCTTTTCATGCATTTACCCATTGAAATGTTGCTTCAAGTAATCGGGAAATTGAATTGCTTTTTCTTGTACATACATATATCTGTTCGCGAGTAGGTGTCACGGATGACGCGACTTTGGTTTCCCAAATAAATTCACATTTATCAGGGCCCTCGTCTGAACCGCTTGACAAGGAGATTGAACGACGTAAATCGAGTGCGAGTGAAATAGCGCACCAGCGAGAGACCCTCAGTCGACGGCGACTTGAGTCATCCAGTACTGAATATGAAAATGTTCATATTTCTCATTACACCTTGATAAGAGTGTTACCACCGATGGATTGGTGAATTTATGTCCACGAACATGAGTCGAAACGCAAAGCAATTCGGTCTATTTTTTTTATGAATACATGATTAGGACACACACTACGTTCACTAAAAATGGACCGAATTCCTCCATATCTGACATCATTTTCATCGAGAAACCCTAAAAACTCCATTGGTAATACTTTCCTCAACACTTATCAAACATGAACATTTTATCTGGCCCGTCGGTTTTATTGCTCTCGGCTGTCAACGGGTGGTCTACTGGGGCCCGAAGGACCTCGCTCGCAGCGAGAAAGCAAAACGGTGGGATGGGTAGGTCTTTCCCGATAATCCGAGCCCAACCATTTGCTTGCGCAGCTTCATGTTGCACATCAAAAAATTCTTTTAATTACAATTAGTAATTCATTTTGTAAGTGCAATTAAATTAGGCGTCATTAAAATCATGGACAGTTCATTAATTTTAACTAATTGACCTATTCATTTATTTTTTAATTCATTAATGTAGTGCTCTGGTGAAGAACATCGTGATACGTAGCTAATATTCTAGGTCCTAGAATCTACGATATTGTCAATGTGCAATCGAAACGCACGCCACTTCACACTATCGTTTCTTAGCATTCATACGGCGTGATTTTCTAGCTAGATTTTCTCGCTGAATTTCGTGGGCTTCGACGCTCGAAACCAGCGGGACTATACAATGTTGCACGCTAAGCAGTGACGAATCTGAAGTTCTGCAATTTCTAATCAGATCTTTGCAATAGTGACGTCAATCGATTCCGTACAATTTTATATATAATGTTTGTTCATAACTGCTTTCTGCATAGGACGTGTAATAAGTGTATTTCATGTTCTGTTCCGGTGCTTTGCTAGTAAAAAAATGTCTAACCTAACAAACTTCATTTTCTGGGGACATCCGCTCATCTATTTTCCCTTTTCACTTATAATTCCTTACTGCTAACGTAGAATATTGTAGCATAAGCACATTTCAAGTAATTAAAATGTACAATGAATTTTCTACGTTTGTAATACCAGCCGACTTTCCGTTTAAATTTTTAGAAGTACAACGCAACCGCTGAGAATTTCTTTCCTTATTCAGAATAGAATACGGAAGTAGCAAACAGCTCCCTCTCGCGTTTACAGGGCAATCGTCGATCTATCGGTATTACCATTTCTGTGCAGAAAAAACCTGCTGTAATACCGACCTGCCGAATCGGCCAGGTCACGTGACGTGTCTACCCTCTTAACAAGATATATATTCTAATTATATAGATACACTTTAGTGAATACACTTTCTGTATAACTTCGCATTAGTACTTTCTATCTTTGCTACACGTGTGTTTGCTACCATAGCTTAGGCGCGACTGGCTTCACTCGTTTTGGGAGGCCAACAACATGAAGAAGGAGAGTTACGCGTATTGTCCATAGATAGGTCTAGCACATACATGTAGTTCGCACATATTCAACACACCTCCTTACATTTATGTTCTAGACTTTCAAATCATATTAACCATTATAAAATATTCTATATACTTGCTTAACGCTAATAGGAAAAGTAATTTTTAAAATTAGACTTGCATACTTAAATTTGAATATTTAACATTTTTCTGAACTTTTCAAACTTCACTCGACTTAGTGCTTTTGTAAATATGTCAGCAACATTGTTTTCTGACTCAATTTTAATGACATCAATAATTCCGTTTTCATAGTCTTCGTTTGCGAAATCATAATGTACCTGAATGTGTTTAGCATTTTTTGAAAAGTTCCCATTTTTCGCAATAGTGATCGCACTTGAATTGTCTTCATATATTTTAATTGGTTCCTTTAGTTTAATGTTAAATATTTCTAGAATTTCGCGTACGTGGTTTACTTCGGTCACAGCTTCCGATAACGCTATGTACACTGCAAAAGTAGAAGATTTAATTACCGAGTTTTGCTTATGTGATCGCCATAGTATTGCATTTCCAAATACTCGCACGACAAAACCTGAAGTTGACTTTCGATCTACCACGTCACCGGCCCAATCGGCGTCCACATAGCAGTCTACAATTTCGGTATCGCGCTTTCCATAATATTTGAGTTTATAATCTTTTGTTTTGTATAAGTATTTAAGTATTCTCATCGCATATTTAAACAATGTCTCGTTGTAGCAATTTTGGAATCTACTCATATAGTTTACACTGAATGCAATGTCCGGTCGGGTACCACAGCTTAGGTACAGAAGCGCGCCTATTAGGTTTCGATACTTCACATTTTCGTCTAATACTTCCGCAGGACGTAATTTTAGGTTAGCTTCCATTGGTGTTTTATACAATTTTGCATTTTCGATATTATACTTTATTGCTAAGGATTCTATGTATTTAGTTTGACACAGTGTCATTCCATTGCCTTTTCGATAGTTATACTCAATATCAATTCCAATATAATTCTTAGCATTTCCCAGATCTTTCATTTGAAACTTCTTAGACAATTTTTGTTTAACATTTTGAATCTCCTCTTTATCCTTACTACAAATTAATTAATCGTCTACAAAAAGTAATATGTATACTGATTCAGTTCCCTCAGCTTTAACATACTGACAATAGTCATATTTACATTTTATAAACCCTCCCAGTAAACAAACTGACCGCAGTATGGCAGCATCTGATGTCAGATTCGAGGAAATTCTGACGTCAGATTCGGGTCCTACTATGTCCGCATTTGACTATGGTTTTGTGGTCAGAGCCTGATGTCAGGATCTGACATCAGATTGACGGCAGATACAGAGCAGATCCGGCTGCCGTGGTCTGACCGCAGATTGGGCGCAGAAATCGAGCAGACTCTGCGCAGCGCGATCTGGCGGCAGATAGGCAGCAGAAATAGAGCAGATTCTGATGTCAGGATCTGACATCAGATTGACGGCAGATACAGAGCAGATCCTGACGTCAGATTCGGGTCCTACTATGTCCGCATTTGACTATGGTTCTGCGGTCAGAGCCTGACATCAGGATCTGACCGCAGATTGATATCAGATTTCGATCAGAACTTGCTGACAAAAACCGACCGCAGATTGGCGGCAGAAATCAAGCAGATCCTGATGTCAGTATCTGACCGCAAAAACGTTTAATGCGGACATAGTATGCAATTTTATATAATAGTATAGATTTAAAAACAGTTCGAAAGTCTTAAGCTTAAATAATATATAGAACAAGTTTATAAGACCGACTTGAAAGATTTGATTCTTACCATATTTTATGGAAGAAAAAAGTTGGAAAACCATGTATTTATTTAGACGGGTATTATAACATTTTTAATATTTTACTTAGCAGGTTGTTAGTCAATTGAATACCAGGAAGGTTCAAAATAATTATTTAAACTTTTAAAGACAGTTCTTCCAAATGTAAAAGAATTAATGATAACTATTCATTCAGTCATCTTAGGGCGGTATTATCATCGGTCGTTGCTTAAGACTAAGATCGTCTTAAGCAACGATTGATAATACCGCCCTTAGAGACGGGTATACCAAATATATACTCCGCAGTGAAATGCAGTGAAATGCCGGCAAATGCGAGCGGTACTCGAGAGCTCTGAGTGATCGAGCCCTCGGCCACTTATTCCCGCCGCGGTGCTATTTCGCAAGCGAGAAGCGCTCGCCCGGTCGCCGCCTGACGGCGTCGCGTCGTGAACTATGTCAGCAGAATCTGCTCAATTCCTGCTGCCTATCTGCCGTCAAATCGCGGTGCGCAGAGTCTGCTCGATTTCTGCCATTAAATTGTACCCGCAGACTCTGCTTACTTTCTGCCGCCAAACTGCACGCAGACTATGTAAGCAGAAGCTGCTCTATTTCTGCTGCCTATCTGCCGTCAGATCGCGGTGCGCAGAGTCTGCTCGATTTCTGCCATTAAATTGTACCAGCAGATACTCTGCAGTGTCTGCCGCCAAACTGCACGCAGATTGTGTAAGCAGAATCAGCTCTATTTCTGCTGCCTGTCTGCCGTCAGATCGCGCTGCGCAGGGTCTGCTCGATTCCTGCCATTAAATTGTATCAGCAGACTCTGCTTACTTTCTGCCGCCAAACTGCACGCAGACTGTGTAAGCAGAATCTGCTTTATTTCTGCTGCCTACCTGCCGTCAGATCGCGCAGCGCAGAGTCTGCTCGATTTCTGACATTAAATTGTACCAGCAGATTCTCTGCAGTGTCTGCCGCCAAACTGCTGTCAGATTCTGATGTCAGAATCTGCTCGATTTCTGCTGCCTATCTGCCTTCAGATCGCGGTGCGCAGGGTCTGCTCGATTTCTGACATTAAATTGTACCAGCAGACCCTGCCGCCGATCTGCTCGCAGGTTAAGGCAGCACAATATGTCGGCTTTCTGCTGTCAGTCTGCTTTCATCATCGAATATAACAAATCCTGTCTCAAATCTGCAGTCTTTCTGCCACAAACATTTGTAGTCAGGCGTTGACCAAAATCTGCTAAAACGGACGTGACTGACTGGGCTAACTTACTTATATAATTGTTAAAACATTCATACCAAGAGCGTGGGCTCTCTTTCAAACCATATAACGCCTTATTAAATTTATGAACCTTATCGCTGTCATCCGAGTATCCCAATGGTTGTTTTACATACACTTCGGATGATATTTTCCCATTCAAGAAAGCAGTTTCGACATCCATTTGTTGTATAGCCAAAGCATTTTGGCAGCAGTAGGACAACAATAGTTTTAGAGTTTGCATCTTTGCTACTGGTGAATACGTGTTGTCTACTATTTCATCTTGTTGGTACCCTCTCACCACTAGCCTCGCCTTATAGGTACCATCTGTCTTTCTTTTATATATCCATTTTACGTCTAGAATTTTCTTATTAGTTGGCATACCTACTAATGTCCATGTTTTATTCCTTTTAAAACTATTCATTTCTCGATTCATTGCACCTTTCCAACTTTCGACCTCAATACTTTCCATCGCCTCCTTATATGTACCTGGAGCAACAGCACTACAATAATTTACACATATAGATTGATACGCATACCGCATGTCTTCATATCGAACGGGTTGCTTTTTGTCTGTCGTTAATCGTCTCAATGGTGATTCTACAGATTTCTCTTCAGTTTCCCCAACGAGTTTGTTCTGAGTTTCTTCTTCTTCCGAGTCAGTCGCGTCATCCAAGTCTATTACTTTGTCTGATTCGTTTCCTTTAATTTCTTCATCTATGAAGCTAATACATTTCACGTTCTCTTCTATAATATCGACGTGTCGTGCTATTCTAACTTTATTGTTGATTAGGATTCTATACCCGACTTCTGTATAGCCTACAAGGATTCCCAATTCTGCTTTTGCATCCCATTTGGACTTTCTTCTTACTTCTGGAATCCTAACAAATACTTTGCTTCCATACAGGCGTAGATTTGTGACGCACGGCTTTTTCTCAAAAAATATTCAAAAGGAGTTTTCCTTTCAGTTGTGTTGGCTAGTGTTCGGTTTTTAAGATAAGCGGCTGTTTTCACAGCCTCCGGCCAGAATCTTCTATGTATGTTTGCTTCAGTCATTAAGCATTTGTCTGCGCAATGGGCGCCCTAGGGGACGGCCTCAGACGCGTGTTTGACGCCGCGCTGAGGACCGGGAGGTTTCCCCCTGCGTGGAAGGAAGCGAGGTTGCTGCTGCTCCGGAAGCCCGGAAAACACGCAGAGTCACCCTCGGCATACCGGCCGATATGTCTCCTGGACGAGGCGGGCAAGTTGCTGGAACGTATTCTAGCTGCCCGCCTCCTGGGCCATCTGGGAGCCGCGGAGTATCCGGATCTTTCCGACCGTCAATTCGGCTTTAGGCGGCAGCGATCGGCCATCGACGCCATCATGTTGGTCAGATCGCTGTCGCGGCGGGTGGTCGAGGGAGGCGGTGTGAGCGTGGCGGTGTCACTTGACATCGCCAACGCGTTTAACACTGTCTCCTGGGCGGCGATTGAGCGGGCGCTGGTCTTCCATCGCGTCCCGCTCTACCTTCGCCGCCGGGACGGGGACGGGGTGACTCGCGTGCACCGCGGCGTGCCACAGGGGTCCGTGTTAGGGCCCCTGCTTTGGAACTTGGCCTACGACGCGGTGTTGCGGGTTGAAATGCCATCACCGGACGTCTCGCTCGTGTGTTACGCGGACGACACTCTGGTGGTGGCATCCGGGCGGCGATGGGTAGCAGCACTGGACCTCGCTGAGAGGGCACTGCGACGCGTCATCCCCGCGATAGGGACGCTCGGTCTGCGAGTCGCCTTCGAGAAAATGGAGGCGATGTGGCTCGCGGACAAGGGTGGGAAAGGAGTTCCCAACAGAGCGTCCCTGCGGGTCGGGGATGCCTGCATCAGGGTCGGCCGATCGATGAAATATCTCGGCCTGGCCCTGGATACCTACTGGCGGTTTACGCGGCACTTTCGGGTCCTGGGCCCCCGGTTGGAGCGACAGGAGTAGTATAGCTGTGGGGATTCTAACGCAGGTCCTCTGAGGGGAGCGCGGGGGAGGGGGGAAGTGAAGGCGCGCGGGGGAGCGCGGCGGAGGGAAACAAGGGCGCGGGGACAGCGGGGAGAGGAAGACAGGTTGCGCGCGCACGAGCCGCGGAGTGGGGGAAGCCATAATCAGGGTGGGGATCAGTCCGGGCCGTGCCGCCGCGGAGGGCTCTCCAGACCTGACCCATCGCCGAAAAATTCCAAAGATGAAGAGGTCCACCCCCGAAAGTCTCTTTCAGACCTTGGCCCACCTCGAAATTTTTTTCCGACTTAACCCAGGGAGGGGACGGCCCCCGAAAAAATTTCTGGGGGCGGGTCCTGTCTGAAAAATTATTTTTCAGACTCGATCCGCTCCCTGAAATTTTTTTCCCCAAAATATTTTTCCAAACCAATATGTGATGGAATTTTCCCCCCAACACAGAGAAATAATAATTTATTTTTATCGGATGATGTTTCGGACGATGTCGGGAAAGATCGGCATATTACAAACTACATATTCCGAGGATGAGAAAGAGAGAGAGCATTACTTTAAAAGCTAAATTCGGAGGAGGGAAAGAAACGCCACTACATAGTGGTACAATCACATTTTATTCTAAAGCTAACAAGTTTTCAAAGCGTTCCGATTTAGCGTCGCGGCGTATCGCGCGATTGTGTGTAATTTAAGTCCCCCTGGGACAGCCGCGCGGGATGATACCATTATTATGGCGTGAAGAACGCATGAACGAAATATTATACATGCAGAAACGCCGAATCATAGAATTAGGTGGCAAGGAGGAAGACGGGTGACTAAAATGGTACAATGAAGTGCGTTTAAGAATATATATATATTGTTACAAAAAAAACGAAAATAATAATAATTATAATAAAAAAGGAATAAAAAACTATAAAATGTTACATGCCCCTATCGGTTCATCCTGTGCTTGCTGTCCTCGCGTCGCTTTCCGTCGAATCGGCGATTCGGCGGAATCGCCTCGCGCGTGGCAGTCACGTTATGCTGAGCCGCGTAGCAACAGCCGTAGGGACAACGTGACCGCCGGCGGCCCGGGCCCGGAAATTTCCGACGCGTGCGGCGAGCGACAACTGCCGACGGGGCGGTTTTCCCCATTCGCGCGGATTGATCGGGGCACGGCCGATAACGAGGATGGATTGAGAAGTCATTCTATTGCGGGAGCTCGAATTAGGAAGTCACGACGAGCCAGAGAGCCGTCTAGATACCGCGACCGTGTCTCCGCGTCAAGTCCGCGAAATACGAACGGCCGATAGTAATTCGTGAAAGGGTAACTCCATCCGACACACCGAGAACGGCCTAGCCTGGAGAGCCCTTGAGCGTTAATCGTGATCGACGTAGGACCGCGTAGAAACCGACGATTAGAGACCGCGAGCGACGAAGTGACCGACTTCCGAGTGCCATCCGAGAGCACAGAAGCGAGCGACCACGACCTACGTTTGGGTCAGCGACACAGCGAGCGACCGACATACGAGACGGAAAGCGTGCCGTGCGATACAGCGAGCGACAGCTGAGACGGAGCGCCGCCTCAAGGTAGGATAATTCAGTATTATTCATGTAACAATATATTTTGGCGTTATCGTTTCCCCTTTACATGCCTCGTACTCTCTCATCCAACCCCAATCACCTTCCCAATCCTGGTAAGTATAGTCAAGGCGTGCTTTAGCACCTTAATAGAGCAGCGAACCCGGTAAATCATTCCAACCGCTCGGGGTGATTTACAAAAGTCCCTTCAGGACGTAAAAAAAACAAAAGAAAAAATATATATACAGGGTGTCCGCGGGAAGACTGGACAGCCGGTTTTCTCCTAAAATATTGAAGATAAAAATATAAAAAAAAAAGGGAATTGCATGGTTCGAGGGGGCCAATTAATTAGAGCGAACGAATTTTTTTATCGATTATTATTTTAAAAGATACGATGGTCAAGTTCGGTTTTTCAAATGGAACTATTTTTTTTGAACACCTGAGTTGATAGTGCGTTCCAAGACAAATTCAATAAGCTTTAATGTATACACTTTATTTTCACTGGTTTTTAAGATATTGCGCTTGCAAATTTACTGATTTTCACTGGAAGAAAACTGTCTGGTATAGCACGCACCGGGGACGGTCTTACTGGATCCACGGGTGGCACTGCCTTTTGAAATAGATACCTACCTGCCAAAGGTCTACGCCAGGCCCAAAGGCTGGACAATTTTTTTCCGTCAGAAATGCTACTTAGGTAGGTACATCTGCGGTATTGAGAAGCGCACCGTTACTTTTATTTCGCACTTGCTTCTACGCTCGGATGGCCGGTTCTTTTGGGAGGGATGCAAGTTCGATTGGTTAGGTTAGGAGGAGTGAAAGTTGCTAGACTAAATTTCAATCATAGAGAGCAGATTGTATCAGAACCATTCGGATTTGCATTCCTCACAAACGGCTGCTCTCTTGAAGAGGCCCTCTTCACAGCAATGCCCACCTTCTCTCGCACGGAATACGTTAACGCTTGCTTTTCTTCTGATATTGAAGCTCGTGTTTATACTCGAGAGGACAACGCGTCGAAATAATTCTTTATTTTTTATCGTATGGATATGGAAGTGTCGCAGATGGATTCCTTGGGGTTTTCCGATGAAAATCATGCCAAGTGTCGTGGAAATCGGACAACTCTTACATAAGGAATACAATTTGCTTGTGTCAAAGTAGTCCGATTTGCATGACATTTGGTATGATTTTCATCAGAAAAACATAACGAATCCATTGGCACCACTTCCCTTTCGATACGACGAAGAAAAGAATTTCTTAATACGCTCAAATGGACATTTCACCCTCGACTGCGGGGGCTCGACCTCAATTCGCTACGCCCGGCCCAGGATTCGTACCTTTTTCCGGAAAGAGCCATAAAAATCGGGCGAGGCAATGCGAAGGTCTGTCCTCGCCACGGGGTGCCAGCGCATCTCCTTGACGGGCGTTGCTCCAGAATTACCCTGTATCATTTGGGCAGTGTGTGACCCGACTACCCTCCGTGTAATTGGTCTGCGCGAAGTGGGGCACAAGTCCGATCATTATCAGTACTCCTGCCCGAGAGGAATACGATTTACTTTAATTATAGTACATGTGTGTTTTGTAATAAAATGTTTCTATCGTCTCCTGAATTCAATAACTGGCATCCAGATATCTACGCTCCTACAATCCACCGTCAACACGGCTCGTGGAGAGACACAGGAAGAAAAGGGGTAGCCCGCTGTCGACGCGTGGTCCTCTCGAGTAGAAACACGAGCTTCAATATCAGAACAAAAGCAAGCGTTAACGTATTCCGTGCGAGAGAAGGTGGGCATTGGTGTGAAGAGGGCCTCTTCAAGAGAGCAGCCGTTTGTGAGGAATGCAAATCCGAATGGTTCTGATACAATCTGCTCCCTATGATTGAAATTTAATCTAGCAACTTTCACTCCTCCTAACCTAACCAATCGAACTTGCATCCCTCCCAAAAGAACCGGCCATCCGAGCGTAGAAGCAAGTGCGAAATAAAAGTAACGGTGCGCTTCTCGATACCGCAGATGTACCTACCTAAGTAGCATTTCTGACGGAAAAAAATTGTCCAGCCTTTGGGCCTGGCGTAGACCTTTGGCAGGTAGGTATCTATTTCAAAAGGCAGTGCCACCCGTGGATCCAGTAAGACCGTCCCCGGTGCGTGCTATACCAGACAGTTTTCTTCCAGTGAAAATCAGTAAATTTGCAAGCGCAATATCTTAAAAACCAGTGAAAATAAAGTGTATACATTAAAGCTTATTGAATTTGTCTTGGAACGCACTATCAACTCAGGTGTTCAAAAAGATAGTTCCACTTGAAAAACCGAACTTGACCATCGTATCTTTTAAAATAATAATCGATAAAAAAATTCGTTCACGCTAATTAATTGGCCCCCTCGAACCATGCAATTCCCTATTTTTTATATATTTTTATCTCCAATAGTTTAGGAGAAAACCGGCTGTCCAGTCTTCCCGCGGACACCCTGTATAACATAATAATAATAAATAAAAAAAATATAAAAAAAAGTGAAGTGAAGTGAAGTGAAGTGAAGTGAACAGAAGTGAAGTGAATCATCGGTCCCCACGATTGATGAGCAACTGATCTCGCCGCATCTCCAAGCTCTCGTATCTAAACTCATTTCTTGAAACCGAAAAGTGCATAGCTTTGCAAAAGTAAGATGCCTTTTGTTCTTCACCTTCTTCACTGGTCACCCGTATCGCGCGATCGTGTGTAATTTGAATCCTCTAGAGCAGCCGCGCGGGATGATATCATTATGCAGCGCGAAGTATGGTCGAACGAAATAGAATTATGCGATGTCAGCAAATCTTAAAATTATGTGGTGAGAGGAGGAGGAGGAAGACGGGCAAATAAAATTGAGAAATAATATACGTTCAAGAATATATATTTAAAATTAAAAGAATATAATTTAACATTTTTTCTTCCTACAAGCATCAGCTAGAATATCATTGATGGTGCATGCTACCAGTTCGCAATCTACATGATAATCCTCACAGTAATGTTCGCTATCACATATGATTTTAGCAGCACGACGCGCATCTAATGTTTCGCAGACAACATCGCTCTGCTGTAGCACGTTAACAACAGTTTCAAATTTCATCTGCACATCTCTTACATTTTGATGCAGCCGCGAATACACATAGTCTATACATGGCTCAAGATTTAATAAAAATGTCACTGTATCCGGTTTGAAATACAGCGGCTTATTATGTAGCGTCATCCTTACAATCGGAGATTTATAGATCTCACAAATATCCATCGTTAATTTATCCATCTGCATCGAAGGTGATCCAGGTAATCGTATACGATGGTAACGTGAGAAACATCCCACGATTGTCGCCGAGAACCATTTCTACACCGACCGTAGGCCGTACGCGGATTCCAATTCCTAAATATTTGCTGCCCATGGATGTTAATGCGTATCCTCTGACCAAGATACACGATGTTCGGCGCGGGCTAAGAGAACAATGAAAGCTATGAAATTGTCCGCTCGTATTAGGATTAAAGGTTATGAGATGTGAAAATTAAGCCTTACCTAGCAACTGTAATCTCACCGCATTGAGCTACGCCATCATCTTGCACGATCGGAACGTAATAATTCATGCGTTCAACGTTTCATTCGGCACTGGTACTACACATTTTTTTTTTCAGAGCACTATTTGTTCCGTCGAAAGTCACTGAGGCTACTGATGGAATAGCGTTCGGGAGCCGGCTTAAATAGCGGTGCAATTGCTTCCCCACCACAGCATTTTATTCTAAAGCTACCATTTTTTCCATAATGTTTTTCAATCTTAACATCGCAGCATATCACACGATCGCATGTAATTTGAGTCCCAGCCTCAAGGATAAAAGTCTCGACACGTGTTGAATGTAACATGATACTTCTGGGAACGTCGAATCTTAGAAATTCTGCGGAATAAGCAGATACTGTGTTGGACGATCTCGCGCGCTAATTCGTCATACGCGTGAATCATAGAAAGAATTATGCTCCATCGACAGAAACAGCAGAGAACCATGTTGGGACGGATCGTCATTTTTAAAATTTTTTTTTTTACATGTAATGCATTTGAGGGAGGGGGTACGCCAAAAGAGTAAGACAGAGATAGCATATCATGCATAAAAGCGCGCTCTAAACTGCACAAAGCCTCAAATCGTTGTAACACGTTGCACGAAAAAGACATTACATTCCATTTACGATCATGGGAGAATTCGCGCAAGTAACCCGCCAATTGTTGGATCAATCTGCACGATTGATTTCACGGGAAGAATACCTCGCGTAGGAAGAACGGTGCAACGAGTGCATCGAATCTTTGGAAGAACACAGCCGAGTGAAACGTCCTCGATTATCGATCGGTGTTCGACAATCATTGGTTGCAAAAATTAGGCAATATTGTAGAATTCTTTAACAATGTTTATGCCGAAAGAATTCTACAATATTGCCTAATTTATGTCGCGTACTGAGGTACGCCGTCGCACACCGAATTAACTTTGTGCGTAACTGATTAGATTGAACTAAGTGCGTTAGCAATTTCAATGCTAAAAATTCAATTTAATATAATTGCAATGTTGCTTTCGTAGCCCCTTACAGGATTGTGGTTCGCGTCGTGTTCGCCTTACGTCTAGTCGTGCCCCACAAATTGTCTTCCGTCCGCGACAATACATATAGAAAACACTATTTTACGTGTTTATGTGCTGAAATAATATTTTGTGGAGTTCGACAGTGAAATATAGACAATTTAAAGAAAATATACGAACGTCGCCAAACTCGGTCAAAAAAATAAAAACTTTGACGGCGATGCGCGAGGGTCAAATATTGACCGATTTCAAAATTTTTTTTTGGCCTCGATTTGTCTTCCCCAGCGGCAACTTTTCCGCACTACGCCGTTTCGAATTTGGAAAATTTGGGGTTTTCGGCCCACCCTAATGTGCAGGGTGCTTTGAGGAAACATCGAAACCTCAAAGTGAACACGGTGTTCAACGGTGAATTTGTGGCGGGTGACAAGCATGCTTGTAAAAGCATCAACACCCGAAACTGTGAACTCTTCGACACATCCGATCTGCAGGAGTGGTACCAGCGATGCGTCATCGAACCTACCCTGGCATCGCTGGAAGAGTTCCAGGAACGCGACAGCGGATGGGCATTGACGAGAATCATGAATCTGACCGTCAATGTCAACAAGCACAATCCGCTGCGCGCGGGGTGTCACTACAAGTTGCCGCGTGATTTATTGCTGAAGAATGCAACAATTAGCGTGCAATCCGAGGATAATGCATGTTTCGCGTGGGCAGTGGTCGTCGCTCTCCATCCTGCCGAACGAGACACCGCACGCCCAAGCTCATATCCGCACTATACATTGGTGCTAAATCTCCAGGGCATTCAATTTCCAATGTCCCTGGAGCAAATTGCAAAGTTTGAACGGCAAAATGAAATCTCTGTAAACGTGTACAGCTTCGAGGAGAAGACGAAGAAAGGTTCCACAGTCTTTCCACTGCGTCTCACCAGCCAAAAGAGGGATCGGCACGTCAACCTGCTCTACACGCCAAATCAAGAGCATGGTGATGTAGGACATTTTGTGTGGATCAAGAACTTGTCCACGATGGAAAGAAATTCAACTGTGATCGGTATGTATATAAACTTATGAAATATTGAATGTCTCGCGAAAAAAAATCAAACAAAATTTTTTTTTATTTACAGTTGCATGCACTACTTTGGATCTCCCGAGAAGTTGGAGCTTCATTCGCTGGACTGTGGCAAGATGAATGATTGCGCCATCCTGCTGCCCAGCGAAGGAAACAACCTGCTCAGCTTCAGTAACCACTGCAGGAAGAAGCGACTTCCCTTCGTGGTATATGCAGATCTGGAGTGCATCATCGCAAAAACAGAGGACAACCGAGTGGGTGATGATAATAAATTGCATACATATCAACACCACAATGTACACAGCATTGCATATTATATGCATTGTTCATATGATACATCACTATCGATGTATCGATGTCGCCGTGACGCTGATTGTGGTTCATGGTTCGTCGACGAACTTAAAAATTTTGCAAACTTCGCCAAACCCATTCTGACAAGTAATGTTCCAATGCTGGATTTAACTACCGAACAGTTGACGGCATTTCGTAATGCAACACACTGTCATATTTGCGAAGAGCCATTCAAGGCTAGCGATGTACGAGTTCGCAATCATTGCTATCTATCCGGACGGTTTAGAGGTCCAGCACATTCGGAGTGCAATTTAAATTATAAAAATGCGTTTTACATCCCCATGGTTTTCCATAATTTATCCGGCTACGATTCACATTTCATTGTCGAGGAAATAGCTACCGCTTTCGAGGGCAGCGTTGACGTATTGCCCATAACCCACACAGCAACATAACATTGCAGCAACGTCTCTGCAATGATGCGGTGCAAGATTGCTATGTTGCACCATAACATTGCAGAGACGTTGCAGGTTCAGTCCTATGTCCGCTTTCGCAATATTGCAGTTGAGTATTTTTGCAAAGTTGCGGCAACATTACAAATATGTATTCCTGCAACGTTCCGGCAATGATCCTACAACGAAACGGCAAAATTGTGGCAATGGTCCTGCAACTCTTCGGCAATAATGCGGTGCGAAATTGCAATATTGCACCGCAATATTGCAGGTTCATTCCTTTGTCCGCCCTATGCAATAGTGCAGGCGTCCATTCCTGCAACGTTTCGGCAATGTGACTGCAATATTCCGGAAAAGTTAAAGGGAAATGTAAGGGAAATGAATTAAATTACAATAAACATTATCAATTAAATATTTATATATTTTTTAATAATATTAAAAGCTAATAATAAAACAAATATTTGCTGGTTAGGTCTGGGGCAGGTCTGGGGGAGATTCTAAAATTAGTGGAATACTTTCATTTGTACCTTTTTCAATTAGGGAACGACGCGTAGCCCGGGGTTTTGCTTGGGCTAGCCATTTAGCCCCCGCACTGATAATATCTGCATCGCAGCATTTATACCCCCTCTCGCTGCATGCAGCGTGTACTGATCCTGGAATAATACGGGTAAATTTATTTCACAATTTGAAGTGCTGAAATGAGATAAATAATAAAGTTACTTACTCAGTATTAATTTGTGAACATTCACGAAATTCTTAAATGGTTTTTCCATTTTTCGTCCATGCCAGCTGTACGATATCGCTAAGTCCGTTCCTAACATTTCTGCTAATATTGAGGACGTTGTCATCGCAACGTTTTTGCCGCTGCTCCTTTTCAGTAATCCAATCTATAAAAAAAAAATAATAAATTCTTTCAGTCATGAAAATGGCTTCATTAAAAGCAGCATTCAGGTAGCGTCAATCACAAAATGCATTGAAGCAATGAAAAATAACAAGCACCATTACAATAATTGAACCTTATTCATTGAAATGCTATCCAAAAAATGGAATTTTTATTTTCGAGGACTATTCTTTAAACATTTAGGGGTGGGGGGGGGGGGGGGGGCATATACCGAAATATGCGAAAATGATAAAAAATTATTTCTTATTTTCAGTGTTTCATATGTCATGAATGTTTCCTGAAAATTTGGCACCGAAATTCGCAAAAATATCGAAAATATAGATATCATGATTTCGAGAAAAATGCATTTAAATTTTTTTTATTTATTATTTTCGCATATTTCGGTATATGCCCCCCCCCCCCCTTAAATGTTTAAAGAATAGTCCTCGAAAATAAAAATTCCATTTTTTTGTTCGCCTTCATAAATAAAAGTGTTCTAGAAGCATTTAAATTTTCAAAATTTGAGAACTTTTTTCGAAAACCATTTGTCGCACGAGAAAAAATAATACAACATAAAAGATGCTCCTTGTCCGGATCTACAACTTTTGTTTGACATATTTTTTATTTAATGAATAACTTGGAGGATATTATATGAAATCGACTTCGCGAGCTGTTAAATAATGATTGAAATGTTTAAGGGCACAACATTACACGGTTTTTTTTTAATTATTTGGAACTATTCTGGAGGGTGCCCCGAAGAAAATTCAAAAGTCGAAAATAAGAGCCACCCTAGTAAAAACCCATTGGCTTGAATGTAATTCTGTACATGCGGAAACGTACTTGATCCACCTTCTGCAATTCCTTGCGGTGCTGATCCTGCAGCTCCTATATTTGGTTCCGGAGACTTGCGTGTTTCTACTGCTTGTACAATAGTTTGTTCCGGAGACCTCTGTGCCTCTGCTGCTACATACTGTGCATTCAAATCTGAAATTCATTATATAGTTATACCATGCTCCGATCATTGTTCATGCGGGTCTTGATGCAAATATACATCAAAAAGCTCGGGTACCGTTTTCGGATCCGATGTTTCGTTCTCGAGATATTAATAACACTTGAATATTAGCGGTGCAATTTCTGCGTCGCGCAGTACAAAGGCGAGTTAGCTGAGTGTGCGGCAGCGCACGGTAAAGGACTTTTCGATGTCTTTTTGCATCGCGATATTTCATGTTCCGGGAAGTCCCGACATTTTGGGACACCCAGTATATTACTCCACATTTATTTTCTTAATAAATAATGAATGAATAATATAAAAATACATTCTTGCAAATGTAATCGTGAGGGAACAGTAGGGAACTCAATTCCTATATTATATAGTTAGTTATCGTGTTAGTTTTTTTATTTTTTGTTAATTTTTTTTAAATTTTTGGTCGCGTGTGAATTATTTGTTCTTCGAATACACTTCGAATATCTTCTCGAAATAATTTTCATCATCGGTAAGAGTGTAACATCACAATTAGTACAGACAAAGACAACGCTGTCATACTGCAATATTCAATATTAGTCTGCTGTGTAATTTTTTTTAATAAATTGTCAATTTCTTTTTAGCGAAAAAGTAAAAAGGTTCTGGCATCACTGCGCAGGAAATCAAACTAAATTGCGTGTCAACATCTGGTAAGTACCACTGATGGTAGATCATCTTAAGATAATGATCTGGAGCATATACTTTTTAATAAATTGTTCTAATTAATTTTCATTCGTGTATGAAATATGTTCAGGTTATTATGGCGGACAACAAACGCATCAGGAAAGATTTCAGTTTATGTTCTATTCGACATAAAAGAAGAATAGTACAACACTATTTAAAGGATGTTCAGAGCCAAAGTAATCTCTCAAGGCAATCAGTTGAGAACGAAATCGAACAACGCACTGATGAGGAATCGACAGTAACAATTAATCAGCTTACAACGCATCAGTCACATTCTACAGAATGTAACAGTGAATCGGACAATGAACTCAATAGTTCGCAGGAAGTTTACGAGTCATCCGATGAAGCATCATGTACTGATAATGACAATTTCAATAACTCCGATAGCAATGAAAGTGACGAAGAACTTCATCAATTAGTTGATGAAGATAATGATTATAATCATTGTGTATTTGATGAGGACTCATTCAGTGAGGAGTCAGACAATGTTGTCAATTATAATGAACCAGACAGCAAAACACTAAAAACGGATTTGTCCAACTGGGCACTTGAAAATAATATTACTCACAAAGCCATAAATGAACTTTTGAGGATATTTCTATCATACATGCCCGAATGCCTACTTCCAAAGGATGCCAGGACATTACTAAAGACTCCCCGTACAATTAATTGTACCAAAATACAAGGGGGAGATTATCTACATTTTGGTGTAGGGCACATTCTTAATTCATATGCTGAATTGTGCATTCAGGCGAATGTTAGCAAAGAACATATAAATCTGTCCTTAAATATTGATGGTTTGCCTTTATCTAGGGCCTCCTCTAACAGCTTTTGGCCTATTTTAGTAGCGGATAATATTTTCAAACGGATACAGATAGTTGGTATATACTATGGGTACAAGAAACCACTGTAACGTCCCACGGGGACTCGAACCGGTAATTACCGACCGTCGATAAAGTAGAACTGTACTACATTACCGCAGAGCCAACCTATGTTACCGCGCACAAGCAATGTACATACTTTAAGATATAAATTATAATCTAAACAAATATTAGAGAAACAAATATTATAGAAATGTTAAGAATAATTAATTAGACATACTGCCAAAAGTGCAACACATAATAATATGTATTAAGCGAGCAAAATGTAAAATAACGAAAATAGACGTACTGCGCATGCGTCAGCCCGCCAATTTTCTAGTATATAAGGAGGCGTGCGCAGCACCGAGCGCGCTCATTCGAATACGAACACGTCCCTGCGACCAACGAATGCTAGTTCCTAGAGGCAGCTTGAGTACTATCCAGCAGAATTACAGCACGCTCCGGAAACGGCAGCGACTGGTTCTCAGTGTACAAAGGTACTTAGAACTCCTTTCTGGATCTTTCATTCAAGGTTGAGAACTTTGTCTTCACGGAGGTTTCAAGCGTTGCTCCTATTAGTAGGTAGCAGCTTAACCGCTTAGCGAAGACAAGGTCTACGGAACCTTAGAGTACAAACCCTGCCACGAGTGTCGGGAACTGCTCCGGAAACGGTAGCGGCCGCCCTCACAGCAGAAGTATAGAATACGAACTCTGTCAAAAGTTTCGGGAACCGCTCCGGCAACGGCAGCGGCCGAGCTTGCTACAGAAGCACATACTTATATACATATATTTAACTTAATTAGCGCGATTAGCATAAACAAAAAACATAAAAAACCCAAAAACATAAAAAACATATATATATATAATCGTAGTCGTAAGCAATATTATAATCATTATTAGAATTAAGTGTTATTTTGAATAAAGACATTGTTAAGTTTAAGTTGGATTTTACTCCTTAACTCTGACAACGAACCCCCACCTATCCTATACTCGAGGGGACGCCGCTCTCCTCTCGAGAACCTGAAGCGTTTCAGTAGTCCCCGGACAACCGGACGTTACACCACAATCAACAAACGAGTTTCTGGGAAAATTCATCGATGAGGTGACCTATTACATAAATAATGGGTTTATGTATAATAATAGTAAATTTACTATAAGTTTTTCGAAAATTATCTGCGATGCTCCAGCCAAATCATTCGCATTATACAGTGTGTCCGCGGGAAAGCTAAACAGCCGGCTTCCTCCTAAACTATTGGAGATAAAAATATAAAAAAAATAGGGAATTGCATGGTTCGAGGGGGCAAATTAATTAGCGCGAACGAATTTTCTTATCGATTATTATTTTAAAAGATACGATGGTCAAGTTCGGTTTTTCAAATGGAACTATTTTTTTTGAACACCTGAGTTGATAGTGCGTTCCAAGACAAATTCAATAAGCTTTAATGTATACACTTTATTTTCACTGGTTTTTAAGATATTGCGCTTGCAAATTTACTGATTTTCACTGGAAGAAAACTGTCTGGTATAGCACGGACCGGGGACGGTCTTACTGGTTCCACGGGTGACACTGCCTTTTGAAATAGATACCTACCTGCCAAAGGTCTACGCCAGGCCCAAAGGCTGGACAATTTTTTTCCGTCAGAAATGCTACTTAGGTAGGTACATCTGCGGTATATTTATTTCGCACTTGCTTCTACGCTCGGATGGCCGGTTCTTTTGGGAGGGATGCAAGTTCGATTGGTTAGGTTAGGAGGAGTGAAAGTTGCTAGACTAAATTTCAATCATAGGGAGCAGATTGTATCAGAACCATTCGGATTTGCATTCCTCACAAACGGCTGCTCTCTAGAAGAGGCCCTCTTCACAGCAATGCCCACCTTCTCTCGCACGGAATACGTTAACGCTTGCTTTTCTTCTGATATTGAAGCTCGTGTTTATACTCGAGAGGACCACGCGTCGACAGCGGGCTACCCCTTTTCTTCCTGTGTCTCTCCACGAGCCGTGCTGACGGTGGATTGTAGGAGCGTAGATATCTGAATGCCAGTTATTGAATTCAGGAGACGTTAGAAACATTTTATTACAAAACACACATGTACTATAATTAAAGTAAATCGTATTCCTCTCGGGCAGGAGTACTGATAATGATCGAACTTGCGCCCCACTTCGCGCAGACCAATTACACGGAGAGTAGTCGGGTCACACACTGCCCAAATGATACAGGGTAATTCTGGAGCAACGCCCGTCAAGGAGATGCGCTGGCACCCCGTGGCGAGGACAGACCTTCGCTGTGCCTCACCCGATTTTTATGGCTTTTTCCGGAAAAAGGTACGAATCCTGGGCCGAACGTAGCGAATTGAGGTCGAGCCCCCGCAGTCGAGGGTGAATTATCCATTTGAGCGTATTAAGAAACCCCTTTCTTCATCATATCGAAAGGGAAGTGACGCCAATGGATTCCTTATGTTTTTCTGACGAAAATCATACCAAATGTCATGCAAATCGGACTACTTTGACACAAGCTATTTGTATTCCCTATGTAAAAGTTGTCCGATTTACACGACATTTGTAATGATTTTCATCGGAAAACCCCAAGGAATCCATCGGCGACACTTCCATATCCATACGATAAGGAATAACGAATTGTTTTATTTCATAAAAAGGTAGGTACAGGCCGATTCTGGTGCTGCGCCCGTCACCCCGTGGCGAGGACAACACCCCGCAGTGCCCATAGAATTTTATGGCTCTTTTCGGAAAAAGGTACGAATCCTGGGCCGAACGTAACGAATTGAAGTCGACCCTCCGCAGTCGAGGGTGAATTATCCATTTGAGCGTATTAAGAAACCCCTTTCTTCATCGTATCGAAAGGGAAGTGACGCCAATGGATTCCTTATGTTTTTCTGACGAAAATCATACCAAATGTCATGCAAATCGGACTACTTTGACACAAGCAATTTGTATTCCTTATGTAAGAGTTGTCCGATTTCCACGACACTTGGCATGATTTTCATCGGAAATCCCCAAGGAATCTATCTGCGACACTTCCATATCCATACGATAAAAAATAAAGAATTATTTTATTTCCTAACCAGATACAGGGTAATTATGGAGCAACGCCCGTCAAGGAGATGCGGCGGCCTTGTGCCCCGTGGCGAGGACAGTCCTTCGCTGTGCCTCACCCGATTTTTATGGCTTTTTCCGGAAAAAGGTACGAATCCTGGGCCGAACGTAGCGAATTGAGGTCGAGCCCCCGCAGTCGAGGGTGAAATATGCATTTGAGCGTATTAAGAAATTCTTTGCTTCGTCGTATCGAAAGGGAAGTGGTGCCAATGGATTCCTTATGTTTTTCTGACGAAAATCATACCAAATGTCATGCAAATCGGACTACTTTGACACAAGCTATTTGTATTCCTTATGTAAAAATAGTCCGATTTTCATGATGTTTGGCATGATTTTAATCGGGAGAACGCCCGGAATCCATTGGCGTCACTTCCCCATCGATACGATGAAGAAAAGAGTTTCTTAATACGCTCAAATGGATATTTCACCCTCGACAGCGGAGGGTCGACTTCAATTCGTTACGTTCGGCCCAGGATTCGTACCTTTTTCCGGAAAAAGCCATAAAAATCGGGTGAGGCACAGCGAAGGACTGTCCTCGCCACGGGGTACCAGGCCGCCGCATCTCCTTGACGGGCGTTGCTCCATAATTACCCTGTATCTGGTTAGGAAATAAAATAATTCTTTATTTTTTATCGTATGGATATGGAAGTGTCGCAGATAGATTCCTTGGGGATTTCCGATGAAAATCATGCCAAGTGTCGTGGAAATCGGACAACTCTTACATAAGGAATACAAATTGCTTGTGTCAAAGTAGTCCGATTTGCATGACATTTGGTATGATTTTCGTCAGAAAAACATAAGGAATCCATTGGCGTCACTTCCCTTTCGATACGATGAAGAAAGGGGTTTCTTAATACGCTCAAATGGATAATTCACCCTCGACTGCGGAGGGTCGACTTCAATTCGTTACGTTCGGCCCAGGATTCGTACCTTTTTCCGAAAAGAGCCATAAAATTCTATGGGCACTGCGGGGTGTTGTCCTCGCCACGGGGTGACGGGCGCAGCACCAGAATCGGCCTGTACCTACCTTTTTATGAAATAAAACAATTCGTTATTCCTTATCGTATGGATATGGAAGTGTCGCCGATGGATTCCTTGGGGTTTTCCGATGAAAATCATTACAAATGTCGTGTAAATCGGACAACTTTTACATAGGGAATACAAATAGCTTGTGTCAAAGTAGTCCGATTTGCATGACATTTGGTATGATTTTCGTCAGAAAAACATAAGGAATCCATTGGCGTCACTTCCCTTTCGATACGATGAAGAAAAGGGTTTCTTAATACGCTGTAATGGATAATTCACCCTCGACTGCGGAGGGTCGACTTCAATTCGCTACGTTCGACCCAGGATTCGTACCTTTTTCTGGAAAAAAGCCATAAAAATCGGGTGAGGCACAGCGAAGGTCTGTCCTCGCCACGGGGTGCCAGCGCATCTCCTTGACGGGCGTTGCTCCAGAATTACCCTGTATCATTTGGGCAGTGTGTGACCCGACTACCCTCCATGTAATTGGTCTGCGCGAAGTGGAGCGCAAGTTCGATCATTATCAGTACTCCTGCCCGAGAGGAGTACGATTTACTTTAATTATAGTACATGTGTGTTTTGTAATAAAATGTTTCCATCGTCTCCTGAATTCAATAACTGGCATTCAGATATCTACGCTCCTACAATCCACCGTCAGCACGGCTCGTGGAGAGACACAGGAAGAAAAGGGGTAGCCCGCTGTCGACGCGTGGTCCTCTCGAGTATAAACACGAGCTTCAATATCAGAAGAAAAGCAAGCGTTAACGTATTCCGTGCGAGAGAAGGTGGGCATTGCTGTGAAGAGGGCCTCTTCTAGAGAGCAGCCGTTTGTGAGGAATGCAAATCCGAATGGTTCTGATACAATCTGCTCCCTATGATTGAAATTTAGTCTAGCAACTTTCACTCCTCCTAACCTAACCAATCGAACTTGCATCCCTCCCAAAAGAACCGGCCATCCGAGCGTAGAAGCAAGTGCGAAATAAATATACCGCAGATGTACCTACCTAAGTAGCATTTCTGACGGAAAAAAATTGTCCAGCCTTTGGGCCTGGCGTAGACCTTTGGCAGGTAGGTATCTATTTCAAAAGGCAGTGTCACCCGTGGAACCAGTAAGACCGTCCCCGGTCCGTGCTATACCAGACAGTTTTCTTCCAGTGAAAATCAGTAAATTTGCAAGCGCAATATCTTAAAAACCAGTGAAAATAAAGTGTATACATTAAAGCTTATTGAATTTGTCTTGGAACGCACTATCAACTCAGGTGTTCAAAAAAAATAGTTCCATTTGAAAAACCGAACTTGACCATCGTATCTTTTAAAATAATAATCGATAAGAAAATTCGTTCGTGCTAATTAATTTGCCCCCTCGAACCATGCAATTCCCTATTTTTTTTATATTTTTATCTCCAATAGTTTAGGAGGAAGCCGGCTGTTTAGCTTTCCCGCGGACACACTGTATACAAAAGGCCATACAGGGTTCTCGAGTTGTTCGAAGTGTATAATTTATGGCAAATCGATTAATAACACGACTTGTTTTCCGTATACCGAAGTCCCTGCTAAACTTCGAACAGACGAAGATTTTGTACGGCAAAATGACGAAGAGTACCATAGAGGTACAACTTCTTTATTAAAAGTGCCAAATATTGGAATAGTTTCAAACGTGCCGCTAGACTACATGCATTTGATTTGTTTGGGGGTTGTGAAAAAAATTGTATTGTTGTGGATGAAGGGACCGTTGTCCGTAAGAATTGGTGGACAAGCCACAAACTCCATTTCGAATGAGTTAATCTTTGTGGGAAATTCTATACTGCGAGAATTTTCGCGTAAACCAAGAAGTTTGATAGAAGTGTCATATTGGAAAGCTACCGAATTTCTCCAATTTTTGCTTTATACGGGTCCCATTGTACTACGGCGTGTACTTCGAAAAAAGGTTTACGAGCATATTTTCACTCTACACGTGGCTGTAACTATATTAGTCAGCCCCACACTAATTAACACTGAAGACAATATTAAGTATGCAGAGAATTTAATAATAATAATAATAATAATAATAATAATAATAATACGTCTTTATTACACCAACAAATTGCATTTGAGTAGTACAGATTTAGTTTTTGTTTTCCTTCGATTTTTTTTTTTGTGGTGCAACGGGCGGAATTCAGCAAAATGCTGTTTTAAAATCCTACCCCACCTATCCTGAAGTACTTCGTGCAACATTTCGATGAAGTGTATGGGGAACAATACATTTCCCATAATGTGCATAATTTACTTCATCTCTGCAATGATGTAAGAAAATTTGGAGTATTAGATAATTTTAGTGCGTTTCCATATGAAAACTGTTTGGGAAGTTTAAAAAAGTTAGTAAGGAAATCGGAGAAACCACTGCAGCAATTGGCAAGGCGTTATGGCGAAATACAGTGGGGATGTGTTTCCAAAACATCCCCAGTTTTGGAAAAATTTTGTTTGAAAGGTTCCCATCGCAATGGACCACTTATCCACATTTTTACAAACGCAACAGAGAACCAGTATAAAATATTGCAAACTCGGGGATTTTATATAAATTACAACGATATGAAAAATAATTGTTTCATGCTGAAAGACGGAACGATTATTAGAATTTTAAATATAATCCAAACACGCACAGAAGAGGTATGTAGTATAATAGGCCACAAACGCAAAGTAGCCGATGATAACTTATATGAAAAACCCTGTCAATCGTCATTTGTAAAAGTTTTTATTGTTTCGAACGAGACACGATTGTGTCATTGGCCGGTATCACAAATAATGTGTAAAATGTGGAGTATTAGAAGGAACCGAACCCAGGAGTATGTCATGCCATTGCGGCATAAGCATGATTAACCCTTTCGGTACGAGCGCCGGATATATCCGGCATCCATCTGATGCCCTGTGTGCACGAGTGCCGGATATATCCGGCGTCACGGAACGAGCCGTCGTTCCTAGCGCCGACTTTAGTCGTCAGTAGGTAAGCTATGCCGATTCTGAATACGATGGGCGAGGGGGTGAGGCGGGGCGGGGGGTACCGGGCCGTAGGCGCGGGGGCGAGGTGTGGACGGGGTACCGCGCTCTTCCGCGAGATGGGTGCGGGGCGAGGCGGGGAGGGGGTACCGCATTCGTGGGTGAGGGGGTGACGTCACAGGGGAAGGGGGATTTCAAAATTTTCAAAATGGCGTCTGCCGCCGCGCAACCGTTGACGGTGGTGAGGTGCAGGCGCGAAAGATAAGGGGCGAAAGGATGTACCGCGGATGCTGTAATTCGATACTGATGACTATTCGAGATTAATTAACCTAAATAGCGCAACCGTCTCACGAAAGAATGCAACGCAGCCCCGTATAAACATTCGTCGACGAAAATGTAATTTGACGCGCTACCGCGATAACTATTCGAGATTAATTAACTTAAATAGCGCAACTGCCTCGTGAAAGAACGTAACGTCGCGCTTGTATAAACATCCGCAGACGAATATTTTAAAGTTAGTGGTGGAAGATAGGTAAGTACACCTGACATATTAATATTAAGTTTTTTAATTGACCGGTGCAGTAGCATTTGAGAACTGATTTTAAGGTGGCTGCTTCATGATCGCACGCATACGGAAGTATAGCGCGATAATTATTCGGGCATCGCCCAACGTATTTTGAAAATCGAGACCGCCGTGACGGGTGCGAATGCCCTTATCGCGGACGCGTGAATTCGATACGCGTGGCAACGCATCGAGCAAGC
Organism: Andrena bucephala; assembly: GCA_947577245.1. NCBI lineage: Eukaryota > Metazoa > Arthropoda > Insecta > Hymenoptera > Andrenidae > Andrena > Andrena bucephala. The sequence goes on along the minus strand of OX387716.1, from coordinate 49,930,248 downwards.
GCTATATCACGTCACCTGATTGAAACGTTGAGGGTGAGCGAGAGAAAATACTTTCTCTAACTAACCCCCACACATTGGTGTGTACGTGTACGTGAATTTGTATAAAAGCGACGTTGGTCAGACCTGTGAACTTCATTACAACACGGTCGCTCGAGTGCTAAAGAGTATCGTTCGCATTAACTTCTCCACCGATCAGTATAATCGTACATAGTGCATATCAAGATGTACAAACGTAGCTTCAACGATTCATCCTACGCATCCGCCATCAATGGTGATTACCCCAATAAACGCCAGCAACAGGAACATCCTCATCAACAGTCCAATATGAGGTACGTATGCGTTATTATACACATTTCACTTACTTCATTCACTTACTTCTTTCACTGTAAACGCAAGCGAACCGAGTATTAATTCCGTGTATACGTTTCTTACAGTTCTGGATCCGCAACGCCAAAAACAGTGAAAACTCCAAAACCATCAATCGTGCGAATCCTAGGGCGGGATTACCCGTTGACCTCAACAGCGTATAAACGGCTCATGATAGGAATTCGCATTGGTATAGATTCGTGCCACGTTGAGATCGCCATAGTCGACAATAAAGGTGGCGAGTTGAGCTTCTCAATGTCTACGTGGAAGCTCCTACTGCAAAATGGGGCTGACATTCTTCAAAAATTACGCGACAACGTAACAACACCCCAGACCCACATCGAAATTGATCATTTGCGAATCGAATTCACGCGCATGCACAATGATCAACTCGTCAAAATCACAGATAATCGCGTTACCTTATACATGACGGAAGTTACGATGCGAAAACTGTTCGCGTATGAACATTGCATCGATCATATGTTCACTTGGTTGACCGAAAATATGTACGCTGTAGCCAGTAAATATACCGCGTTCGTAAACGTTCTACGTAGCGCTACCGCACCAACAGATTATGTGAAATTAATTTCCGAAAGCGATCACTTCGAACAACATTCTTTGATTGATTGCGAATTGTTAGCGTTAGGAATACAATCCATGTTGCGCGATGTAAAGCACGTACCACTATAGTACATACATGTTTAATAATAAAGGTATAACAATTTTAAATAAATGTATTTTTTATTCAGAACAGTATGTGTTTATTCATGTATATCCATGCATGCATAAAACGTTATTCGTATGGGGCGGAATATTCTTGCTCGCGTGGTAAAGGTTGCAGTTGTCATCGTTGCGCTCACCGTCACTGCCACCGTTGTACTCATCTTCGCCGTTGTACTCGTCTTCGCTGCGGTTCTCATCGCTATAGAAAATAGAAAAAAAATTGTTATATATTCGTTTCTCTGCATATAACGCGTAAAGTAGATGCGTGTGTATGACTTACATTAGGTACCGCTACGTATATAATTCCATACTTTATGGACATTCTCCAGCGCGCAAACACCGCCGTCGTTGTGAAACGCGCATCGCGAGGTATTCGTTGAAGCCATAGACTTCAGGTTAGGAACGTCGGGATCCACGGTGTCAGGCGTGATACCGCAATAATCATCGTCAACGTCGTAGCCGCCGTCGTCCTCAACGGTTCGAGCGTTGGTAATCTTTTTCCCCTTCGGCTTGTACACATCGCAGATATCCTCGACGATTATGTCCGGTAGTAGTTGCAGCATCCAGGTTTTCTTTTCCGCACCTTTCACGATGGCGAAGTCGATGTTTGCGAGTGCGCTGGCGAGCAGTTCCGGAAGTTTCCAGTATGGAACGCAGCCATCAGACCAGCGGAGACCGTGATGATGCTTCGCGAGCCAGGACGCTTGACATTTCTCGAACGAATTCAGATGATTCCAGAAGTATGGCGGCTCGAAAATCCAGTGGCTGATCGTCGACGTTTCATCGGTATTGCTGCTGCTGCTGCTGGTGCGAATCGCGATCTCTTTCACGACAAAATCACGTTCGGTTTTGAAACCTTGCATGTCGATAACGGCGAACATCGTTATTCGTATAAGTAGTAGCGTCGGTAACGAATCAGTAACTGCGGACTTTTGACATCTACATCATCGTTTTAAAACAGTAGCAGTATCCGCAGTAGTAGTAATAGTATTAGTAGTAGTAATAATAATCGTTCACGCACGCACACTATATTAGTTTGCGTACCACGTTGGTTAAAGGGTTGTATTCGACTATACGATCGTGTATCATCAAACAGTACGCGGTAGTATTAGCGGGAACATTTTCTTTGAATTCAAAATCTATTCGCACGTCCACCGTGGCGCTCTTCAACGACTCGTTTTGCCTAGAACAATCTATGACCGCGATAGGCGCGTATTTATGGAATTCGATCGCATTCAGCAATGGTTCTCCGTGACCATAGTACGATCGAACGAATTTCGCATACATATCGTACAGGAGCGCGTATTTATTCTTATCGAAATCCAAGTTCAAGTCGTCGTACGGAAACGCCTCAGAATTTAAGTAGAGTCGAAGGTTCGTGAGATTATTCGAGTCAAATCTGCTCGCGGATTTATCGGGACAATTCTTTCGATCAGTTTGCGTACCGAATAACACGTATCGGGGTTTCTCGATTTGCGACGTAGCTTTCACGGTCCACGTGTGTTTCGTTGTAGCTTGCAGTAACGGGTACTCGTGCAAGCTCCACGATCGGAAACTCATCGCGATCGGACGACCGCTTTCCAGGATACGCAGCATCGATAGTTTATTCACTTCCTCCAAAACGACATGGGGCATACGCCACTGCACCTTGCGTATCTCCAGTTTCGGCCACGCAGTGGCGGAGGTGCAGTGCATCACGTTCGTATCGACTCGTGATCGTATGAGGATCAGCTCGTGCCGCGCGTTCATCACGATATGTTTGTAATCCTCGCAGAATCCTAATAACACGTTCAGGGGTACGCAGAAATTGAATGCACCCGAATGAAAAATGTCGTTATCGTAATCGATGGCATAATTCCAACCAGCATTCGCGAGCACTTTGCTTCTATCGGCCGACAACGAAACGTAATTTTTCAACGTGGTAGTGATTCCTGGATTTCGGCAACGATCGATCTCGACACCGTTCAATTCGTATCGAATCTCATCCAACATGAACGCGACGCAATTATTGTCTAGAACAGCGGTCGTGGACGTTGCCGGACCTGTCGCGTTCTGCGCCGTCAACGTGCCACGACCTTCGATGTAGAGAAAACTTTCGCACGGAAGCGTGTACAGATCTTGTTGCTGTATGGGGATTCTTATCTCATCGCTATTGTCGAACGTCGTGTTGGCGTACGGATTATACGTGTGTAACTCGATCTTCGTGATACGATTGTCAAAGGTTGGCGTATTCGCCACATCCAGAATAATCGACATCGTGGTTGCGTGTCTAATAGGCAACGATGAATCCTAGCGATCGTAGGAAACGTGCGTTTCGACGAGTCAACGGCTTGCTTCTCCTTATGGGTCCTCTTCTTATCGCTCCACCCGTCTTTATTCTTCTACTTTCACCTATCGATAAAGGGTCGCACCGATGACGCGAGACAGAGACGTCAGGAGTAGCAGCGGCAGCGACGATTGGTGATTCGTACGTGTGATCTAACACTAACATACTACACACGCGTGCAGACACGTGCGGTCACGCTACCTATCGCGAGGACGTCGTTGAACGTGCAAACGAATCGTTATTTCTTCGCCGCGAAAATCTATAGGACGATCGTATTGATCGACGATGCGTAGCGTTAGATCGTGTATTGCTCGCGCCACGATCGGCAGGTAAATGACGTGTCGCGGAGTTTCCGATATCTTATATCCCGGCGGCACGCGAGGTGAAAATTCGTGGATAGTGTGTACCGGTTTATCGTTGCTGTACGCGCCGGTAGTTACGTTGCACGTTATTCTGATCACGTTAACGTTTATAATATTCACGGGTACGTCGGACTCGTGCCAGATTCTCGGTATTAAGACACGATTCGGGGAAAATCCTAACAACGAGCCTACATTGTTGGGTTTCGTAAAGTCTACAAAGAACGAACAGTACATCTCGCTTTTCATGGTGTTGTTGTTAGCTCGTAGCATTAGAGGGTACTTGTCGTCATCGTCGTCATCGTTGTTACCGCGTTTTCGAGGATATCGATCGAGTAATCGTTGCTTCAGATACTCGGCGATAGCGTCTAATTCGTAGGAACCGTGGGGGATCGTAATGTATTCATGAGCGGCGTCGACGATGGAGTTGTTTTCGGTGTCATAGTTCACGACGAAATAGAATTTATCGTTGCTCGAGTCGATGTTTGGTATCGTGTGAAACGTCTCCAAGTCCGTGAGTCCTAATTCGTATTGACCATCGCTCAACTCTATCGGTGGGAAATAATTTACCGTGAGCACGCTGCTGCGATCCGTTAACGTGAGCGTGAACGACATATCATAGATTACACTCGCGAGACGGAGAGAAAGGAAGTGACGCGCGCGTGCGAATACTCGGCAATTTATCGATATTATGTGTCTTTATTAAAGAAAATATGGATTGCCATTACGCATGGTTACATTGAAACGAAAACTTAGCACACACCGTTATTAGTGCGTATGCCATAATTCCATAGACTTTTGCTGTAAAAATTGCATGCATAAGCGACCGCAATTCATCTCGTCGAAACGTTGAAAACGATTGTGATTGTACGTGATCGTTGTACCGCGCCCGAAATAGTGGATCAATTCCGTTGGTGGACGCAGATTCCCAAAACTATCAAAGTACTGTACTCGTGAGCCGCGTTTCGCGTACGCGACCCAGTGCGTACCGGTGCCTCGATTCTCGTCCAGATTCGCGATACCGCATTCGTTGCTGCGTGCGCGCGTGGAAAGCGTGTCGCGCATAAACACCCCTCGAAAGAACGGAATGCTGGCGCACTCGCGCTCTAATTGCAGGTTCGTCATAGGTTGTTGGTTTATCGCCGCCACCGTCGCCATGAACCTACGCGATCGGCGTTTTTTTTTTCTTCGTCTGCACTCGTCGTTGACGCCGCCGTCTCGGGTTCAAGCCCGCGCCTCGCTTGTACGGTGTCAGATGCATCCCTCGCCCTTCCATCGCACGATGATGACGCAACGTCTCTTCCAGCTGTTTTCGAGACGCCTTCGAATCGTTGACCGCTTTGGTTATACCAGCCGCTCCACCGGCCAATGCCCCGATAGCTGATAAAGCGGGCAATACGAACGGAAGAAATTGAAGAAAGCCACCGCGTTTCGCCACTCGTAGATTACGATGTCGTCGTCGCCGTTGCGGATGTTTCCTTCCAGACTTTCTCTGTTTACGTTTCGTCCTTCTCATACCCATGCCGAGTTTAGTCTTAGCCTTCATCGTTGCCCATACTCCAGTCGCGGTTGCTTTTTCGCCAAAGGTCGCGTCGTTCGCGAACACTCGTTCTCGCGCTCGTTCGGCTAACGCGCGATCAGTCTCGTGTCTTCCCTCTAGATCCTTTCGACGAGAGTACGCGATATCGTGGTCGCGGCACGCTACGTCCAGGGGGTTCACACCTTCGTCGCCACGAGCCAATCGCTTTAGCAAACGCGTTCCCGGTCCGCAGAACTGATAACCCGGAACGTGTAGTTCGAATGGCAGACGGTTTATGATGCCGTTCACGAGACCCGATCCAGTCTTCTTCTTCAGATTCTTCTTCAGATTCTTCTTCTTCAGATTCTTCATCTTCTTCTTGTAAGACGTCGCAGTCGTTGATGCTATCATATACGTTAGAATAATCACGATAGCTACTACAATAATAGACGCGTACGCACGCTGCACCGATCACAGTGATAGTGACCTGCGCGACGCGTGCCACGAATATAAATAGTCATCCTTCGTCACACGCGCGCGAGTACCTGAGAAACCCCGCGAACATGCGATTCGCGAAACAGTCGAACGTTATTCGCGTAACCGCGAATCGAATGCTAGAAGATGATAGGGATGCGAGTCGAGCGAACAGACACGGCCCGTTGCTGCCGAACAGCGTGCGAGGTGTGATTTGTGGACCGTCAGGGTGTGGAAAAACGAATGTACTTTTAAGTATGCTAGAGAGTCCGAACGGTTTGCGTTTCGAGAACGTGTACGTGTACTCGAAATCGTTGCATCAGCCAAAGTATCGTTATCTCGAGCAGGTGTTGTCGCTGGTCGACGGAATCGAATACTTTCCCTACTCGGACAACACTGAGATCGTTCCACCGAGAGACGCTCGGCCCGATTCGATCTTCGTGTTCGACGACGTGGCGTGCGACGAACAGAACGCGATACGCGAATATTTCTCTATGGGTCGTCACTCGAACGTGGATTGCTTTTATTTGTGTCAGTCGTACGCTAGAATACCTAAACATTTGATCAGGGACAACGCAAATTTTCTCATGCTATTCAAACAAGACGCCACGAACTTGCGCCGCGTGTACAACGATCATGTGAATACAGACATGACGTTCGAGTCGTTCAACGACTTGTGTGCGAGATGTTGGCGTCGACGATACGATTTCGTGGTGATCGATAAGGATAGTTCCATGTACGGAGGTCGGTATCGAAGAGGATTTAACGAGTTTGTTGTAGCTCGCGGACATTAGTAAACCGCGAGTCGTTCATCGAGCAACACGAAATGTCTAACGAACCGACGACGAGGACGACGCCGATAACCACGAGCAACGTTGACGCGAAGCATTCGCAAAAACATCATCGACGTCATCGACAAAATGGTACGAAACGCCGGGTCGCGGACACAAAGGTGGAAATCGCCAAAGTCAGCGACGTTATACGTAAAAAGTGCTTGGCCCTGAAAATTGGAAAAATGGATACGGAAGCAGCTGTGGATGCGAGCACGCGTCCCATCGTTGAACCGTTGAAACGATTGATCGAGAACGCGTCCGCGTCGAAAACACACTCAATGCCTCGATCGCGACCCGTGAATAGGAAACACGAATACGATCAACAGCAATCATCGAAGAGATTTCAACCCGTCACTCCGTCGATAATCAAGGAGCATCCGAATAACCTTCCAGACTCTAGTGACGACAACGACGACGATGATGATGATGACTACGACGACGACGCTGACGACGCCAACAACACCGACAACGATAACAACAACGACAACGACAACAACGATGTTGACGAAGTTGTCGATGAAGATAATGTTGTCGATGATGTTATTGATGATGATGTTGTTGATGATATCGTCGATGAAGACGATGAAAAAATTCATGATCATGAGTCGTTAGTAAAGGCTTACGATTTGGATATGGTGCGTAAACCCATCGATGATATTGATGTGTATGTACGGAACGCCAAAGGACCCTTGTCGCGACAATACCTACGACTGTTCTTCACCGACAATAGGAGACTAATCGATGATGTGTACGGCGTATACTTGGGGCCCGACGAAGATCTAATGATCGGCGATTCCGTGCTCACCATCGATGCGAACAGTGATGACATTCGCGTGAACGGGACGCGATACCCGGGGACTCGGGGTTTGTACGAATTGTTGTTCATGCGAGAACCCAACCAGCAGACGTGCACGGACGCTGATTTTCGCTCGTATCTTATTGTCGACGAGCGCGCATAAGCAAAACCATTCGCCGAGCAAGCGCACGCTGGGTAACAAGGGGTACAAGTATAAGAAAATCATATCCCAGGTGATCGGTGGGGTGCGAACATCGAATATCAGACGCGTTAGGGGCGGCGCGGGCACGCGACAAGGTCGAGGATTGCCCATCGACGAATCGATGACGGTCACCGATAACGCGATCGAGTACGTGTACTGGGACGATCCGAACGAATTGGTCGATAGGCTTGGATTGCTCGTAGCATCGCGCGCGGCAGGTCACACGGGTCACGATAACGAAATCGCATCCATCGTGAAGGAACTTCGCGAGGATGGACGCATCTTAAATTGAACGATCCGGTGATCATCGCGTCAGTAGTGTTCGCGCGCACGCATCGTTATGTCGGTGAACAAGTTTGGCACCTCGTTACGTAATAACAACAATAACAACAACAACAACAACAACAACAACGAAGTGGCGATGACAATGACGAGACTATTGTCCTCGGCGGATGAACGCTTTACCCAAAAAATCGAAACGGCTATCGCGAGCGCACGAGTGGACGCCGCGTATCAACGATCTCAACTCGAGACGCGAGTACAACGAACGATGTCGGATATCGTTAACGCGCAATTGTCCCAACTAGAGGAAGATTTAAATATCGCGATGGAACGACGCTTCGATCACTTGAAAGGCAGACTCGAAGAGTTCACGACGTCGTCGACTGCTATAACAACCACGGATCGGTACAAACGAAAAGCAAACGAGGGTCTACGGCGACGATGACGATGATCAATGATGCTGACAATATCGGCTAAGACTTCGAAACGACTAATAACGAACGATCGCGAAATACGTGCACCGATTGCGTTTTACGTACGCTCGAGGAACTGATACTAATTCTAACGTTTTTGGAACGTCGCGACCATCCCCGACCACCCGCGAAGCATGAACAAGGAGCGAGTACAATTAGTGAACGAATTACACGCCCCGGCTAGACGGAATTTCCCACGGCGTAGCGTCGTGATTCGCGGCTACGATGATTTGTGGCAGGCCGATTTGGTGGAGATGCGTCCGTACGCGAAACAAAATCGTGGATATCATTACATACTAACGATCATCGATACGTTCAGCAAGTACGCGTGGGCCATACCCGTGAAAACGAAAAGTGGACGCGACGTGACCGCGGCGTTCACGACCGTATTGCGGCAGAGCGATAGATGCCCGCGAAATTTACAAACCGACATGGGAAAGGAGTTTTACAACGCGGAGTTTCAACGATGCGCGAAGATGCGCGGGATTAACCACTACTCCACGTACAGCGTGATGAAAGCGTCGATCGTCGAACGTTTCAATCGCACGCTGAAAAACCTCATGTGGAAACAATTCTCCTTGAACGCGTCCTATCGCTGGGTCGACCTGTTACCTGCGCTCGTACGCACCTACAATCATCGCAAGCATCGGACGATCAACGCCCGACCCGTTGACGTGACCCCCGCGACGCGTTTGTCGTTCGCCGCGAATGAACCCCCCTCCCCCTCTGCATCGAAAGGTGTTCGACTCCGCGCGAAATTCAACGTCGGTGACAAGGTACGCGTGAGCAAGTTCAAAACCCTCTTCGAGAAGGGGTATACTCCGAACTGGTCGACCGAGGTATTCGAAATCGTAACCGTACAACGAACGTTCCCGATGACGTACATTCTGCGCGATTCCGCGGGAGAGCCGATCTCGGATGGATTCTACGAGTACGAACTACATTCGGTCGCGAATCCGGACGTCTATCTGGTCGAGAAGATTATTCGTCGCAAGGGGAATCAGGTGTACGTTAAGTGGCTTGGATTCGATTCGTCGCGGAACTCGTGGATACGCGACAAGGATATTCTCTGATTCGTTATCGTGCTTGATGTTACAGGAACAAATAAATTAATGAATAAATACATATAAATATATACATTGTCCGTTTATTCACATTCTCATTCTTCTTCGTGCATATATGCGTACGATTAAGCTTAATAAAGTAGAGAAAAAATATATATATATACTAATACGTATAAAATATCATTTTGGTTATATTCTACGCTATACATATATTACATATCCATAAATAAATAAATAAATAACATATACAAAAGAAACGTATATACATATGTACATGCAAAAATACAAACATACAAGCATTCTATACAATGGGATTCTCGAGGGACTCGTCGGGCTCAAGCTCGAGCTCGGGGATTCGATAATGCCCCCACGGAAGGGTGCTGACCCGATCGGTTAAAATATATCGCTTGTCGTCGAACGGACTGAGAGCGTTCTTTTCCCCACTCACGGAATACACCTCGTGCTGGTTGGAGCGAATATTGTTCTGTCGAATCGATTTTTCGGTGAGATCGCGGAGACAACGAATGTAATCATCGAATTGTATATCGTTCGCGACCACGTGTCTCCGCACACCCTTCACTTTTTTAGTCTCACTCGTAGACCCCACTGCAGCGTTAAACGTTCTAGTCGCGTACATCTTAGACCGTAGTCCGACGAACTCGGTCATCAAGACGCCGTTGTTCTCATCTTTCATGAGTCCCGGAACCTTTTTGTTTACGCGGGGCATACCGTACGGATTGTCCACCGCGTAATCACTCGTGTCGAATCGGGCGACGTCACGCTTCATCCTTTCATACACATCCTCGCATTCCACACTATACATTAAACTGTCTGTGTCGGTGTACAGAACCTTACACCGATCACCGAACTCCGCTACTCCGAACTTCGATACGTCGAGCACACTCATACCCACGTATATCGGTTTGTCGAACTTAACTTTCAGTTTACGCATTTCGATTGCCACCAACTGCTCCGAGAAGATCGTGCGGCTGTGAAAGTTCAGTTTCGCGATCAGCGCTTCCGCGCCGTAACGACCGTCCCACCGCGTCACCAGTCGCACGTCTACGCGATTCCGAACATTTTCCATTGTCTTCCCGTACACCGCGTTATTCATTAATTTAAATAGCGTCTTTTGAAATTCACTCGTGGCTCGCGTCCTCAAACTGGTGTTCAATTGGATATAATCGCGCAACCAATGCGACTGATCAAATCGCAACACTCGATGAATTCGCGTCACGCGTAAACCGTGTCGGATGCACTGTTTCAGGTAGCGATAATGGATGACGTATCGCTCCTTATCGTCGAGCGTGGCAAGCAGCTTGGTCTGTTTTCCTCCTGGCGCGTGCTCGCGCACCGGGCAGAATGGAAGGTCGGCGTGGGCGTCGTGGATCTCCTTGGGATATTCGATGTCTACCTCCAGCAGGTATCCCTCAGATTCCTCGGAGTCCTCGCCGTCGGGTAGGGATGATACGTCGAACGCGGCCACTGTCGCATCGTCCAGCCATCGAAACCCTCCTTTCGGCATAGTCTGTGACATCGCCCAGCCGTACAAGTTGTTGACGTCGAAGTACATTAGATACGTCGACGGCTTCGACTCGTCGTACATCCCAGCAGGCAGGTGCTTGTTGTTGGCTCGCGCGTACCTGTGCGAGCACTGGCTCAGACCGCCGCGTATGCCACGCTCCACGAACAGCAGCATGTCCACGTCCGTCAGAAGCTCTAATCGTACGCTGGTGTACTTGAGCATCGCGTCCCACGTGAAACTTGGTAGCGTGAAATAATGCGCGGGATCCAGATCGTAACTCGTGATACAGTCGGTGCGGAAACTTTCGAATACGTCGGCGAGTAACAGCACATCTGTTTTCAAATACAAATCACTGTACTCGCCCAATGTCTGCACGCGAAAAGAGTTCCACACGTTCACGGCGTGCGCGTAATCAGGCTCCGACGCGGCGCGATCGTTCAGCTGATTATAAAACGCTTCGCGGGATGGTAAACGCGTATCGTTCAATTTGGAGTACGACGATACATAGTCGTACGGGAAGACGCCCTTCCTGGTCAGGAGATCGAACTGATCATCCGACAGGGATTGAAACTCGCGTCGTAGAATCGCGAGTCGATCTTTGCCGAGGTCCGAAGCGAGTTTCTCCAGACTAGCGGCCAAGAACTTCAACGAATTTATGAAACGAAACTTCAACCCCCTCTTCCAATCATTGTTCTCGGCGTCGATTCCCTTGACGTGTTTGGTGAACGATATGTACCGCTCCTTCGTCACTGGCAGCAGGTCAATCTGCCCCTCGAACGCGGACGCCAACTCCTTAATCACGAAATGCGCGTCGTAGGCTGATAGATTGTGAAACACTACCGGTATCGTGTACGATCTTTGGAATTGTAAGTTACACGACACGTGGGCCGCGCCTCGGTACTCGCCCGTCGAGTGGCAATGGTCGCGCACTTTTTTATTTCCATCGACGAACGGTTGTCCGCACACGTGACACGCGATTGCTTCGTTAAAACTTTGCCACTGTTGATCCGTCAACGAGTTCATTGGTTTCGCGTTCCGCAACCACGAATACGCATTGTCCGCAAAGTCTCGAAGTTCTTGTACGAACCATTTCACGCACTCGGTTTCGTGACGATACGCCCGATAACGGCACAGAGACGCGTCGGTGGAGCAATGGATGTAGTATCCCACGCTGTACGCTCTGTGCTGCTGGTACGCATACGTCCGACTCCGCTCCGCAGACTCGACGTCCTCCAGCATGCATTCGAATTCCGCGGAGACGATGAATGGCGCTCGTTCCTTGTGTTTGAAATTTTTGAATTGCAGCCATTTATCCTCCGCGGACGGCAATTCAACGGCACACTCGTTCAGACGTTGACAGTCCACGTTGTGCTTCGTCAATTGCTCGGACGAATGGAAGAAGCTGAGACATCTGCAACGATAATAGTATTAATAATAATTAAACAAAAAGAATAAATAGTATATATCAATTGAAAATTCCATATTTGACTCACCTTTCGCAAACGAATACTTGATGTCCGTGATTACCGAGTTGCTTCGATATGAGCCTCGACATGCTTCGAATGCACGCGAAATGGTACCGTTGAGGGTCCTTGGGGTCCTGCACCAGTAGCAGATTCGCGTGTTCCTCCCGATTGCCCTCGGTCAAACGCAGAGGCGCGCAGCTTCCGTCGGACCACGTGTACACGTTTACGGACATATCGTTCAACCTCTCGAACTTCGTCAGCTGGTTCAACGTCACGGGAAGAGTCATATCGTCCGGGCGAAGCACCTCCGAGTAGTGTGGGTATGACGAATCCTTACTCACGTTCGTAGCAGCAGGATACAAACTAGCTACGACTGACCACAAGAAGCACGCATTGTCTCTACTCTTTACGTTCACCACCGCCCTTTTAAGAATGACCTTGCGCGGAAGTGGTACGTCGCAGCCGGCTCGAAGTGGATTATGCTTATTAATATTCACTAAAATATTTAGCACAGCCTTTAGGGTCCATCCACTGTCGCGATCTTGAAACTCTTCGATCGCCATTAACGTGGGAGTGACCACACACCGCGAATACCACTCGCGCACGTTTGATGTCCTGAACAGTACGCGATTTCGCGTCCCGAAACTTTTCATGTCCGTATTCGCGTTTAACAAAAACTCAGCGTTCAGGACCGTATTCACGGCCACACCAGAATGTTCTCTGATAGCGTCTGTCACGCGCGATAGCACCATTCGTCGGGCTCCCTCCAAAAATTGACGCGGATCGATGTAACCCACGTTAATGACCGCACCAGTCGAAATACGATTCCGAAACGCGGTTTCCACATCCTCCCATACGACCTTAGGTGTCGTCAACCGACCCGAAACCCCGAGTCCTACTCGCGAAAACCGTACCCGCACGATCGTACGTAATGTCTTGATACGCGCGATTAGCAATGCCAGACGCTGCTTCGATGCCATCGACACTCCTTCGCCGCACTGATACTCGATGATGAGTCGCAAGCACGTGTCGCACTGATTCACCCAGTCTCGGAATTCCGCAACACTGCGTAAAAGCCCGGATATCCGGGACAAAACCCAGTACGTGTCCATGAATACCTCCATGTTTACTTCTTCTGCTTTAATATTCAATTAAAATGCACGCACTAGCAGACACGAGTGGTTGATGCGACTCTTCCGCCTGATGCAGTTCTGATCCGGATATCGAAAACTCAGGGGAAGAATGATCGCGAAGATGTTTATCGAACGACTGCGTGGCTCTAATTGAATGTACTAACCACCTACCCTAGCCGAGATTCATGAGTCGTTATCGCTCCGAATTCTTTTCTTCGAACTCTCTCACCCTCAACGTTTCAATCAGGTGACGTGATGTAGCGCTTGCTCGATGCGTGGCCACGCATATCGAATTCACGCGTCCGCGATAAGGGTGTTTATACCCATCACGGTGGTTTCAAAATACGTTGGGTGATGCCTGAATAATTATCGCGCTATACTTCCGTATGCGTGCGATCATGAAGCAGCCACCTTAAAATCAGTTCTCAAATGCTACTGCACCGGTCAATTAAAAAACTTAATATTAATATGTCAGGTGTACTTACCTATCTTCCACCACTAACTTTAAAATATTCGTCTGCGGATGTTTATACAAGCGCGACGTTACGTTCTTTCACGAGGCAGTTGCGCTATTTAAGTTAATTAATCTCGAATAGTTATCGCGGTAGCGCGTCAAATTACATTTTCGTCGACGAATGTTTATACGGGGCTGCGTTGCATTCTTTCGTGAGACGGTTGCGCTATTTAGGTTAATTAATCTCGAATAGTCATCAGTATCGAATTACAGCATCCGCGCTACATCCTTTCGCCCCTTATTTTTCGCGCCTGCACCTCACCACCGTCAACGGTTGCGCGGCGGCAGACGCCATTTTGAAAATTTTGAAATCCCCCTTCCCCTGTGACGTCACCCCCTCACCCACGAATGCGGTACCCCCTCCCCGCCGCGCCCCGCACCCATCTCGCGGAAGAGCGCGGTACCCCCTCCACACCTCGCCCCCGCGCCTACGGCCCGGTACCCCCCGCCCCGCCTCACCCCCTCGCCCATCGTATCCAGAATCGGCATAGCTTACCTACTGTCGTCATCTGCGATAGTTTAAAAAAAAAAAAAAAATATTTGAAAGCACTTTCGCGGAAATGTACTCCGTACTGAAAGGGTTAAAGACGGAAAGAGACTGTTATCACTGTCATATGCCACTGTATTAAAATGCATCAACTTTAATTAACAATTTCTCGATAACTACGTGGTAATTCGATTTTAAACTTTGTACAAGAGTTTCTCGTATTCCAAATTAGTTTTAAACGAAATTTCAAAGAATTCTTGCATTTAGTAGATTATTATACTACCTTAATGTATCAGAACCACACTCAAGTCACCTCATACTTACATATCGCGTAACGTCACAATATCTTCACGCGCAAATTTGTCAACGTGATAGCACGCGAGCTCTCATGAGGTCATAACAGTCTGTTTCCCCCTTTAAGGGAGTAGGTATTCTCTTCTGTGTGAGGCGTCCTTTTTATGTGATTTTTAGGATAAAAAACTATCAGATTATTATAGAGCAAGGAACTTATTATTTTGCATACATATGTTTGGGAATGTTTCAAGAAGACACAGTGTATATTTTTTGTGTAATTACCTTTATTAGAGTAAATTACTAGTAAATTACTCTCTTACTCCCTACTCTCTTAACCCACAATTTGATGTATGCACAGTGCCCCAGATAGGAAAAAAAACGTCTTAAACATATCGTAATAAGGTCGTAACACGTTCAGACCAAAAACCGACGTAAAATGCACGTCTTTAAGACATCGTGTGCTATCTGGGTAATTGTCTACTTAGCTGTATTAATTCTAAGGAAATGGGTGCGGTTATAATAAGTATATTTCACGTATATGTGTATAATATAAGTACAGACTTGTGTGAGTGTCTACGCATGAATGTGTTTGCGCGCGGTTATTTCATTTATATTGGTGAATGAGTGAACTTGGTTCTTACTTTTTACTATAGTCATAATGCTTATTTTACCCTTAATTTTATATTAAATCATGTTATTGCTTGTTATGAAAATAATTATCTATTTACTGTGAACTATATTTATAACATAATGATTTTGTCACGTGATTTTAGAATAATGATGTTGTTCATATGTTTGTAGTTCATGTTTTGCACAGAATATAATTATACGTGACACGAATAAGGCTTGTTTTCCTGTATCCTCTACTTCTCCAATTGTCTGCACCAATGCTATACTGTAGTATTCCCCCACGAAACAAAAAGAATTTTTTACCGCTGAAAGAAATTTGAAATTACTGCCCTAGTAGCATTTGTTGGTGGCATACAGTTGGGTCACGCACATAATATTAGTTGGCCAACAGTTAGATTTGGCACTTTTTTTCAGGTTGGGCCAACAACAGATGGCCAAGGTAGGCTTCCCTACTGTTGCCCAATTATTTATATTCTTTCCAAAAGACGTCTTAAAGACGTCCTTCTTAAGACGTCTTAAAGAAGGCGCCGTAAAGAACTTCAAAAGACGTCGTAAACACGTCTTTTTCAGGTCTGGTTTAGGAAAAAAAAATATCGTAGTGAGGAGAATCGAAACCAAACTTTCCGCTTACGAAGCAGCCGCTGTTCGCACTTACCCAACACATTTCCTTGTAAACACTTCTAATTTTTAGTTACATAACGAGTATTAATTGTTTATAAAAACTGTGCAGTGGCGCGAAATATTCTACAAAATATCATCATTCGACCTTTAGACTCATTCCTTAAAATTTCACATTCGTCTCAAGACAGACGTCCTCATTACGTATTTATAAATAAGAAAAGAAAAATCACCACTTGGAATATAATAACAGGTTTTTGGATGTAGCAAATTTTCTGACGTTTATAAGACGACATTTAATCATGGTTGTAATTTTTTCATTAATTAACCAACCATAGTAATTGTAGGCCCAACATTGAATATTCGTAAGCAAACTGTCTTAATTTTTTGTTATTTAACCAACCACAATAATTGTAGGCCCATCATTGAATATTCGTTGGCAAACTGTCGTAACTTTTTTGCCGTAGACCCTATGTTGGGAATTTGTAGACAGAAACACTAACTATATTCCAACTAATTCCCAACTGTTGGCTACCGTTGGCCTACCAAAAATGCTACTAGGGTGTACTCTAAAATCAGGTGAACCGGACATATCAGAGGCGACCGGGGCTGGTTGTCCCAAGGGGTAGGTTAACTAATTGTTAATAACTTTACACCGACATGAGCTCTACTGTAGAAAGAAGTCTCTTCTACTGTGCCATGCATTTATGTTCAACCCCGCGATCGCACGTTTTTTTTAACACTTATCAGCGTTTGTCGAAAAATTGACTACGGCGTAAGTAAATATTTTTTCTTAAAAATATGTTAAGGGACTATTTTAAAGTTTGTTTATTAGACGATCTATTGACATAGTATTTTTGTTTATACATAAATAATTTAAGGTTATATAGATTATTGACGTCAAAATGATCGGTCGGGGCTGGTTGACTAATAAGGTTTAAATTGTTATTTTGTTATTCATAAAGCGATTTTTATTTTTTGTTTAATGAGTCTAACTGGGTAAGCTTTAGGCTTTGCCTAAAAAACGACTGATAGAAATTTCAGATCTCTACCCCCTTTCGTTAGGGTGATATGGGAATAACAACCCTAAATTTTACACTATATGTTATAAATACATTATAATTAATGTTTAAGTTGAAAAAAATTTCAGCTTATTAAAATATGGAAGAAAGAAACTAATATTTTGTGACATTGTGTTATTTTATTAACACTGAGATAAGTTACTAATAACATTTTCTTAACTGATTGTACCTCCATATAGTCAACCTACCCCATACTGTAGGTCAACCAACTCCGATCATGGGGCTGGTTGACCAGCATGGAAGGTGTTAGAAAAACATTAAAATACCTTAATTGTTGTCACATTGAGTCAACATCAATAATTTGATCAGATAGCCAAATATATGCTCTACTAAATATACTAACCGGTTTAATGATGTTTCGCCCACATAATTTATTAAAAATCAAAAACTGAAAAACTGGCCTATCAGCCCCGGTCTCCCCTATTGCAGGAGCGTTGCCACTGCAATATTACAGGAATACTACACGGAAATGTGGGTGCAATTTTGTTGGGACGTTGCCACTGCATCACTGCACATCGATGAGCGCCCAATATTGCAAAAATATTGTAGGATCGTTGCCACTGGATCACTGTACATCGATGTGCGCGCAATATTGCAAAAATATTGTAGGATCGTTGCCACTGGATCACTGCACATCGATTTGCGCGCAATATTGCAAAAATATTGTAGGATCGTTGTCACTGGAACATTGCATGACGATTTGCGTGCAATATTGCAAAAATATTGTAGGATCGTTGCCAACGGAACATTGCACGGCAACGAATTTGCAATATTGCAGGAATATTGTAGGGTCGTTGTCACTAGAACATTGCAAGACGATTTGCGCGCAATATTGCAAAAATATTGTAGGATCGTTGTCACTGGAACATTGCACGACGATTTGCGCGCAATATTGCAGGAATATTGTAGGATCGTTGCCAACGGAACATTACATCGCAACGAACTTGCAATATTGCAGGAATATTGCAAATTCGTTGCCAACGGAACATCGCACGGCAACGAATTTGCAAAATTGCTGCAATATTGCAGGACCGTTGCAACTCTAATAATGCAAAACAACATTGCAGCATCGTTCCTGCAATATTGCAGTGCAACCTGCAACAACACAATATTACGGCAACGTTCCTGCAATACTGCTGCAACGAAGTGTGCTGTATGGGAACTAAAGAAAAATATATTTCTTTCACAAACAATGTCGAAAGTACGGCTGAATCAGACTCGCGAAATTATATTAAATTACGATTCATCGATTCGTATAAAGGGTCTAGCTGGATAAGCATAGTGAAAAGTGCCCTTGAACCGATTTTAGCTGGCAATGCACCTTTCAATAGTGTAGCACAGGAAAACATTGTACACCAAGTTTCAACCCCCTATCTCAACCAGGAGGGTAGTTATAGGGTAAATTCGAATTTTCGGTTTTTGCCATATTTTCCCTATTTAACGGTCAGCGAAAATTCTAAAAAAAATCTGAAATATTGTAGACATGATTGTGTATGATTGTGAATTTTTTCAGATTTTTTCGTTGCAACTGCTAAGCGTAAGAAATAAAAAACGCAAAAAATGTCGAAAAATGCAGATTTCGTGTTGAAGTTTTCGAGCGACTAGATTTTTAATTTTACAGTAGTTAGATATTGACATGACTATTATCTACAATTTTTTTCAGATTTTTCGGTAAGGTGCGCCATAGTTAAAAAAAAATCAGAAAACGATATTTTCGAGATATTTCGCGTGAAAACGTGATAAGTACTTTCAATTTTTGCATTTCCGTCATACAGTGAATGCATTATATGATTTTTAATATCTCTACATTCAACAGAGTAATATGTAAACGGAGGGAATCAAGTTAATATGATTAATTGGAAGTGTATACGCAACATATATCATATGGTACGAAAGAATCATTCAGCGCCGCAGTTAGCGGAGTGGTTAGAGTGTTAGACTGCAAAACCGCTGCATACTCTCTTTTGTCGTAGGTTCGCACCCCACCAAGGTCCAATTTTTTTTTTCATGATATAAAATTTTTTTCATCGTTGATTACATGACAATACACGATATTCATTTAAAAATGTTTCTAGAATATTTTAAAAATATTTTATCATAAGGTTTCCATAAAAATAATTAAATTGCACCGCCGCGCCGGCCGGTTTTCTGCCTATGTATTGTTCTAGCTCCGGATAGTTTATAATTATTTTGTCAATGGAATAGATGTGTGGTATTGGCTTATGATACGTATTCTGAATCCACTGGTTGGATTCGCCATTCTTTTATCAACGTACACCGTCCTCATTCGATTGTGGTCGCAGTGCGTCCGATTACTGGCTGATTTAAAAAAATAAACGTAAAAATATTGCCATAAGCTAGCTGTAGTGTACAGCTGTTATTATGCTTTATTACATTATAATATACTATATTATATTGCATTGCATTGTATTGCATTGCATTTTTGTTATATTTTTGTTGTTATGCTATACTATTGATTATTGATCAAGGAATCAATGTAATGAATTAATGTAAAATCCCCGGTAAACAGTAACCGCTAACTCCGAACGTCTTTGACTGAGTGGCGGCACGCGCGCCTTCCGTCAAATGCGGCGCAACGCGTTTAGTTTTCTGACAAAATCGGCCACACGCGTGTGGCCGTCAAAGCGAATCGAGTCCTCGATCGGTGCAGAACGATTTTTTAACCGGTGACCGTTTTTCCGTTTCAACATGTCTACCAGCGAAGTGCGAGTTGTCGACAGAAAAACTGTGCGTGCCAAGTGTATTAAATGTAATGTTCTGATTCGAAAATCATGCGGGCAAAAGAAAATAATTAATTCGGTGGCTGAAGCCGCAAAGTTTTCTGGGATTTTAGACAAAGTGGTGGCTGTTGGTGATATACTTTGCAATAAGTGCCGTCTTTTCATATGTAGAAGTACCGAAGTTAGTACAGTTTCTCAACCTCAAGAATATAAAGAGATTCCACACTCTTTAGAATCTTCAGACAGAGAATCGCCATAGAAAATAATATAATATAACATAATATAACAATAGTATAGCATAACAACAAAAACATAACAAAAATGCAATGTAATGCAATGCAATGCAATATAATATTGTATATTATAATGTAATAAAGCATAATAACAGCTGTACACTACAGCTAGCTTATGGCAATATTTTTACGTTTATTTTTTTAAATCAGCCAGTAATCGGACGCACTGCGACCACAATCGAATGAGGACGGTGTACGTTGATAAAGGAATGGCGAATCCAACCAGTGGATTCAGAATACGTATCATAAGCCAATACCACACATCTATTCCATTGACAAAATAATTATAAACTATCCGGAGCTAGAACAATACATAGGCAGAAAACCGGCCGGCGCGGCGGTGCAATTTAATTATTTTTATGGAAACCTTATGATAAAATATTTTTAAAATATTCTAGAAACATTTTTAAATGAATATCGTGTATTGTCATGTAATCAACGATGAAAAAAATTTTATATCATGAAAAAAAAATTGGACCTTGGTGGGGTGCGAACCTACGACAAAAGAGAGTATGCAGCGGTTTTGCAGTCTAACACTCTAACCACTCCGCTAACTGCGGCGCTGAATGATTCTTTCGTACCATATGATATATGTTGCGTATACACTTCCAATTAATCATATTAACTTGATTCCCTCCGTTTACATATTACTCTGTTGAATGTAGAGATATTAAAAATCATATAATGCATTCACTGTATGACGGAAATGCAAAAATTGAAAGTACTTATCACGTTTTCACGCGAAATATCTCGAAAATATCGTTTTCTGATTTTTTTTTAACTATGGCGCACCTTACCGAAAAATCTGAAAAAAATTGTAGATAATAGTCATGTCAATATCTAACTACTGTAAAATTAAAAATCTAGTCGCTCGAAAACTTCAACACGAAATCTGCATTTTTCGACATTTTTTTGCGTTTTTTATTTCTTACACTTAGCAGTTGCAACGGAAAAATCTGAAAAAATTCACAATCATACACAATCATGTCTACAATATTTGAGATTTTTTTTAGAATTTTTGCTGACCGTTAATTAGGGAAAATATGGCAAAAACCGAAAATTCGAATTTACCCTATAACTACCCTCCTGGTTGAGATAGGGGGTTGAAACTTGGTGTACAATGTTTTCCTGTGCTACACTATTGAAAGTAGCATTGCCAGCTAAAATCGGTTCAAGGGCACTTTTCACTATGCTTATCCAGCTAGACCCTTTCTAAATACCAGTCTCGATAAATTAGCATATTTTCTTAGCGTGGACAAATTAAAAATTTTACGATCCAAATTTGAAACATTATCCATTGAAGATTTCAATTTATTGACGCGAAAGGGTGTCTTTCCGTATGAATACCTTGATTGCGCGAGCAAGCTGCAGAACCCATGCTTACCACCGCGCGAATCATTCTACAGTTCGTTAACGGGTGAGACTGTATCCGAGACCGATTACGCGCACGCCAAGACTGTCTGGCATCGTTTCGGCATTAGAACCTTGGGTGAATACAGCGACTTGTATTTGAAAACAGATGTCTTGTTATTGGCAGATATTTTTGAAAATTTTCGCGAAAGTTGTATCAAGAGTTATGGATTAGATTCAGCGCATTATTATACTCTACCTGGTTTCACGTGGGATGCTATGCTAAAACACACCAAAATTACATTTGAATTACTTACCGACGTCAATATGGTCATGTTTATCGAACGTGGTATACGCGGGGGCTTAAGTCAATGTTCCGGAAGATACACATATGCCAATAACAAGTACATGCCATCTTACGACGCACCGGAAGAGTCATCGTACTTGATGTACTTTGACGTGAACAATTTGTATGGATGCGCAATGTGTCAGCCCCTGCCATATGCTGATTTTCAATGGGTCGAAGATGTTACAAATTTTAACGTGTCTTCAATCGCTTCCGATTCGCCCACGGGATACATTCTCGAGGTAGATCTGGAATATCCGCAACGTCTGCATGACGCTCATACCGATCTACCGTTCTGCCCAACGCGTGCCAAACCAACTGGCAGCAGGCAGGACAAGTTACTCGCGACGGTATACGATAAACAGCGTTACGTTATCCATTATCGCCACCTGCAGCAGTGCACGCGCCACGGTCTTCGTATTACAAAGATACACCGCGTGCTTCAATTCACTCAATCCCCCTGGCTCCGCGATTACATCGAACTAAACACACGGTTTAGAACAGCCGCGACAAACGATTTTGAAAAAAATTTGTACAAATTGATGAACAACGCGGTGTTTGGTAAAACTATGGAAAATGTACGAAATCATGTGGACGTAAAACTTTTGACACATTGGGATTGGCGATATGGCGCGGAGGCAATGATCGCGAAACCGAATTTACACAGTAGAAGTGTTTTTTTCGGAAAATTTAATAGCTGTTGAATTGCGAAAACTAGAGGTGAAATTCAACAAACCGATATACGTGGGTATGTGCATACTAGATATGTCAAAAATTTGTTTGTACGAATTTCATCACGAGTACGTGCCTCCCCTGCACGCTCAAAAATGTAAAATTCTATACACCGATACTGACACCCTCATTTATCACATTCGATGCGATGATATCTACGAGACCATGAAAGATAATATCGGTAGATTCGACACAAGCGATTATCCCATCGGCAATGCATATAATATGCCGCGCTTAAATAAGAAGGTTTCGGGGCTGATTAAGGACGAAAATAACGGTGCGATAATGACCGAATTCGTAGGTCTTAGAGCGAAAATGAATGCACTTCGCGTAGACGGTAAAAAAGATACGAAAAAGGCGAAAGGTGTCAAGACTAACGTCATAGCCAGAACGATAACTTTCGACGACTATGCACAGTGTTTGCAAAGGGAGATCGAAATGGTTCGCAGACAATTATGCATACGGTCTAAATTGCATAAAGTGTACACCATTTCGGAATCCAAAACCGCTCTAAGTCCATACGACGACAAGCGGCATATCGTACCCGATTCGACCGACACTCTGCCCTGGGGACATTATAATATACCGTTGTAAAATAGAAATTATTATTGTATTTATTGTATAATAAAAAATTGTTCACAAATGTATAGAAATTGTTCGCAACTGTATAGAAATTATTGTTGTATTTATTAACTCATTCATATAAATAGTGGGATTAATGTGTAAAAATAAAAATTGTCCACACATACACATATGTATCATTGTGTTTATTGAACCATGTATTATTATTATTTTACAATACATTATTTTTATTTATCCAAGAATTGTGTGATTTATCAAAGCCCAGCCACTTGACATACACCTTATCCCCCTTTCTACGCAACACTTATTTCACTAGATATACATCCGGATCTGTGACGCGTTGCAGCTCGTGTTCATAGAATCCTCCGGCAACAGGTTTTCCACAGGAATCGACGAGCATATACATCGCAGGTTTAGTTGCCTGTACTTTGGCTATCTTGAACACCTCCGTTGTCCAATTGGGTGTATAGCCCTTATCGAATATGGTTTTAAATTTGCTCACGCGCACAAACTCGCCCAGCTTGAATCTCGCTGGAGCAGCGATCTTTATGTTGCTATACACGGTGGCTAGCAGCTTATCGGCGATCGCAGGGGTAACATCGCAAGGACGCATTCTGATGGTTCTATGTTTTCGTGCGTTACACTCCGCAAGTAGACGCGGTACCGCATCGGTCAATCTGTAGGTTCCATTCAGCGTAAACAGTTTCCACATATTGTTCTTCAAAGTTCGATAGAAACGTTCCATGACAGAGGCCTTCATCACCGAATACGTCGAATAATGATTAATGTCGTGCTTTGTCAAGAGTTTCTGGACATCAGCGTTGTAAAATTCTTTTCCTTGATCAGTTCGCAAATTTTTCGGATATCGATCTTTAAATATCTTTGCAAACGCTTTAGTCACCTCAGCGCCACTTTTAGTCTTGAGCGGTAACGCCCACGCATACTTGCTCAACACATCGATGACGGTGAGTATGTAGTGGTGACCCTGGTTGAATCGCGAGTATGGACGCATTTCCACAATGTCAGCTTGCCACAGATCATCGTATCCATGCACTATGACGCGACTCCGCGGGAAATGTCTTCGAGCTGGAGCATGCAATTCCTCAACGAGTTGTCGCTTCTTGTGGCTATAGTTTTCTTTACTCTTGGATTTTGATAATGGATGCATGTTTGATCGCAGAGGTGTCTTTGATACGAATGATGCGATAATTACCATGTACGTGCATTATGTGCTCCCCATCGGCCCAAGGAAATTCTGGACAAGTTCAACCGTCGCACATGATTCTCCTTCGCAGCGCTGCTGTGGGATAGAATTCAACGCCTGTGATATCTTTTGAACGCTGTTTTGCAACGTCAGCATATCTCTCTGAAACACTACCAGCTTCCTCTCTAATTCTTCCTGCTGCTCTCTCAAAAGTTTAATGCTCTTTTCCACGTATAGTTTATTGACGGCATCGGTGTCAGCCACTGGTTGAGCTACGCGTCGTATCTTGCGTGATTTTGCATCAAAGTCGGCACTAGCCACGCAAAGAGCGTTATCTCGCATGTAATTTCGAAGCACACCGTTCCATTTGTAATAGTCAATTCTAGCTGCTCCACACTTCTCGAGCGATACTCCAAATTTAATGATTGGCATCTCGATGCATACTATGCACATCATCGGTGTGCGGTTTAATTTATATAATGAGGCCTACCTCGCGGAGTTCCTCGTAAATAGATAGAATTTCAGGATCATGAGAGTTGTTACCCGCCTAACATGACGCTTCCAGCAAACGCAATCGATCCACCAGTTCGTTGGGATCGTCCCAGTGCACATAATCGATCTTGTTATCGTTTACCACCATGGCTCGCGTTGTCCTTAGACCAGGCGTGCACAGCTGAATGCCCGCCGGGCAAAACTTTTCGGCCGTGTGTGGAAAGAGCATCGTAAACCGCTAGGCCACGCCTTTATGAGAAACAGTGCCGTGGTGGGGAGTGTTCGTGAGTGAAGAACCACCACGGCACCACCTTACAGTTTACACGCATACTACTTCAGCTAGTAGCCACAGAGTGGGGGAATAGCTCGCGGCGTCGCTCTTCGCTTTGCTCGCGAGCAATCGAGAGCGCTCTTGCCCGTCACAGCTTTGCTGTGCAAGCCTGCCTTAGACCTTTCCCTGCTCTACTAGCCGATGCGCTAGGGAGTAGCGGTGCAATTACATGTTTGTACTTGTATCCCTTGTTGCTCAATAGGGGCTTTTGAGCGACATGATCGCGTCTGTGGGCATTCGTCGCTAGCACTATACTTTTGTATTTTTGTTTATCGGTATCGGTGCATACAGTATCGTCAGGAAGTCTCTTGAAAATCAGTTCGTAAAGGCCGACTGTTCCTCTGTATTGTCACGTCCCGGGTTGATGACATTGTTGGGGTTGGGGTAGATTGAGAGGAGGTTTTGGCACGAAAGTAAATTTCGCGGCACAAAACAGGATAGGAGTATTGGCACGAAAGTTGATTTCGCGGCACAAGCAGGGAAGGAGTCTGGGCACGAAAGTTGATTTCGCGGCACAAGGCAGGGTAGGAGTCTTGGCACGAAAGTAGATTTCGCGGCACAAGGCAGGGTAGGAGTCTTGGCACGAAAGTAGATTTCGCGGCACAAGGCAGGGTAGGAGTCTTGGCACGAAAGTAGATTTCGCGGCACAAGGCAGGGTAGGAGTCTTGGCACGAAAGTAGATTTCGCGGCACAAGGCAGGGTAGGTTTCAAATAATTGTTATGTATTTAAATGACACCCGTTAGGACGCTAATAGTTTTGTTGTGGTAATTGGATTTACCGATGCATCTATATAAGAAATCACACGCAATGGTTCCGCGAAATCCGTCTTGGCATACGGCTGTACGCGGCCCAGGCAAAAGAACGTTAGTAAACACTATAAGAACACTTGTGTTCGCGAACCGAGATCAGCTGTTGCACGGCCCGTTATGTTTGGGATTTTCGTAGCTGAAGGATTGACACAATAATTCAACGAGTGATTGAAGCAACTGTTTATTCAGTTGCAAACACGAATATATGCCATGCACTGTTATTGTGGTGCATTGAACAATGAGCATTTGGGTATAACATTTAAATAAAAGATATAAAGTATACGGTATATGTATGGACATGAAATACAATTTACGATAATAGAATGATATTAGCAATAAGCGTTAATAAGACAAATAATATGATCTCAAAAGCAAATAAGAATAATAATACGAAATGTGGATGATATACAATGGTAAATAATAATAATAATCGCTTACAATGAAGACTGTAGAAAGGCGATCCTCTAACAAGGAGTTGCACTGATTTTATGAACACTAATAATTATGATGATGAATAACCACAGAAATGGTGGGTGAAATATAATAAATGTAACGAGAATGACACTTTAGTAACACTGTTCGCAAAGAGAATAATCGGTATACTTACACAGTTTGCAAAAATGGTAATGAGCTCCGGCCTCAAGGGCCGTTGTATTTATGCTATTTGCAAGATTGTTAGGGGTGAAGGGTGT
Organism: Andrena bucephala; assembly: GCA_947577245.1. Lineage (NCBI taxonomy): Eukaryota > Metazoa > Arthropoda > Insecta > Hymenoptera > Andrenidae > Andrena > Andrena bucephala. The sequence continues at coordinate 49,903,509 of OX387716.1, read as the reverse complement.
GCGCGGTATGCACCATGGCACGTACGCCAAATATGCGTCGCAGTATTATTTCCGGGGTTTTTATAAGTACGAAAGGTGAGGTTATAATTAGTTTCGTAGACAATAGAATTTCGGGCTTCCGCGGTTTTTACATGCGCTTGTACAGAATATGGTTTCTGGGCTTTTGCTTTAGGAATAATCGACCCATTTCATGGATTGTGGGGGTTTGATTTGGGAAGGGGTGTGTGTGGTTTTGACTTGGAGGGTCTTAGAGAGGGAGTGAGACGTGGTCTCGAATTAAGAGGGGTTTTGGGACGAGGGACTTGTTTATAATTAAATATGAGGGAGGAGATGATGCTTTGTAGGGCGAAGGGGAGATGGGGATTTCGTACTTGACCATTTCGAGATGGGGACCTGTAAGGTACATCGTCTAGATGGTCAGTGGTTGGGGAAAGGGGTAAGACTCGAGTTCGAGGGATTTAGCGGAGTTGTGGAGTGGTTTATGAGAGAGATTTGGAATAATACCGCGCGGAAAAATAGTGGGACGTTACAGTATTTTACACTATGTATGATTATATTGTCATCCTTGTCTATATCGAAAGCCTTATCCCCAAGCATCGTTCCAGTATTGCCAAAGTATACGCCGTACACATAGTCCATTGATGTATCCTTATCACTACTTAGGATTGCGCTCATGTATTTTTGCCCCAGCGGACCGAAATGGCTGCGAAACGTTTCTTGTCCCTCGGGTGTTTGGAGTTTATGCCTAACGGATGTTGCCAACGACTCATTGGGACCAGTTTCGAAAACGTCATCATCAATGGTTGTGAGCGATTGTACACCGGGAAATGTATTTATTGGCGTTGGTGGAACCGGAGAATCGTTTGATATGGCATTCCGTCGTTTTCGCTTCGATTGAACTGGTGTGGAGGTTACGGGTGAATATTCCGATAACGTGTGTGGTTTCCTCTTTGTCTTGCATGGTGTGTTCCCTTTGGAATGGATTTTTGTTTTAGGCGTTAATGTTTCATTCCCTTCAACGTCTGTGCTCATCAGCGATGATTTGTCAACTTCTGCCGCTGCGGTATTTTCCATAATATGTTTTAAGGGTTCTACGATAGGCTCTCTCTAAGAGATATCTAGGTTCTAAGATATCTCTCCAACGCGATATGTTCCTCCATCTTGCCAGTGTTCAAAGCCTGATGTTTCTTGCGAATGGCTTCGCTGATTTTTGCAATTTCCTTCACTATTCTCTCACGATCCTTAATCTCCAGACTATCAATATCAATCATCGTTGTACCACAGATGTTGCTTTCCCACCGACGTGTTGATGACAATTGACCATCTCACGGTACGGCAAACTCGTTAAATCCCTTTCTATACCATCCATTGGACATCGCGCTATCCTTGTCTATCACCGCGAAACCATACTCCCGTTGCCAACAATTACGACACAAAGTGCAGAAATCATCGTAAGACATGTCAGTGTTTACGTGATCGTTGTACACATGATTCATGTTGGTACCTTCCTGCTTAAACAGAATCATCAGATTCGCATTGTCACGTATAAGATGTTTGGGAATCTTTGCATACGTTTGACAGAGATAGAAACAGTCAACGTTGCAAAGTATTCCCTTATCGTATCTTGCTTGTCGCATGCCACGTCATCAAAGATAAAAATAGAATTCTGAAGCGATTCGCTCTGTGGGATGACGTCACTATTATTCGAAAACGTAAATTAACCAATTTCATCTATCGGAGTCTGTTTGAGAAATGAGGTGGGGTGAGCGTACCGGTTGGAAGTGAGGTTAAGTTCGACGGTGAAACCGGGCACAATGAAAGTTGCACTGAGATTAGATGAGTATGTATGTCAAATTTATTAAAAAGACTCGATGAGCCGATGAGTATTGAACAATGAGCCTTGAGCCACCTTTTCTAGCTTTAATACTCGTTGAGCACGCTGAGTTTGTGGGCACGTGGTGAGCACACGTGCAGGCGTTCTTTAGTGAACACTTCACACACGAGCTTGTACACAGTAACACAACTGAACTGAATAATTGTCTGTAAACGCAAGATGAGAAGATGAACAGCAATTGAATGCACTGAACACTAAGAATTCACGAGGTGAGAATAAGTACGTTATCGTAACGACGCGTCCTTTCTTACACGCTGCGTGAACAAGAATGGTGAACGTTGGACAATCAGACTTCCGGTACGGGTCGTCTCGAACATTCTTGACGATCGACCGACGTGAGGAAATCTGATTGGTTGAGCCACAGTTTTGTTGAACTGTGATTTTCTACGCGTATTCTACAACCGGCCGAAACCGTTTCACGCGATGCGCTGATTGGATGATCGTCGGTTGAGGAGCGCAGATGATTGGTGATCGACTGTCGCTCAGCGTCTTCGATTGGCGGATCAACCGTCGATCTGTGATTCTGAGCTGAGTCCGTGAGGTGCTGAGCCGAGAGTGAGAGTGGCGGCTTTGGGAACTAATGCATTCCCAAACAGAGTCAATAAATTCTCCAAATACCGATATTTCGGCTGTTGCAACGACTTGGAATACACGTACACGTTCTCGAAGCGAACGCCGTGTGGACTTTCCAACAAACCCACCAGCACGTTGGTCTTTCCACAATTTGATGGACCGCAAATTTGTCAGCGGATAGTGTTTGGTAGCATGCTACCATATCTGCATCTTGTTTTCGTGGATATCATTTGCGATTTATCATCAAAATTTGTCACGCGTATCGTTACAGGTTGTCGCACGAATCGCATCCTCTCCGTGAACTGTGAAAAATGATTTTGATACGTCGAAGCGGCGACGCGCTCTATTTATAGGTCTGCGCCGAAACACGACAGCTCAGTATTCAAAATGCTTCTGATCCTGTCGGATAATTGTGATATTCGAGACCTAACCTCTGAGCAGTTGAAATATATACCAAAGATTATTCTACTCCGAGAGTTTGGCAGACAGTTGTGGGACAGACCCCCGGAGCATATAAAAGCCGATTCTGAGGTTCAGCAGTATCGTCGGTGGTTGGAACATTATAATCGCCCTTGGCAGCGAACGCATATCGATGGTCCAGCACCATTGATTAAAAACTGTAGCGAATGTCACCGACGAGAGTAAAGAAAGGCTGTGGTCTGTTAAATCGCGCGATAAACGCGCTACCTATCGAATTACATATTCCGGGATACCAGTTCTGCGGTCCAGGAACTCATCTGATAAAACGATTGGCTAGAGGTGATCGAGGCATCAATCCGTTGGATGCAGCGTGTCGAGAACACGATATTGCGTATTCGCGTAGCAACGACCTCGGTGAAAGGCACAAGCAAGTAAAGTTCTCGCTGACAAAGCGCGAAAACGCATCGTTGCGCGAGACTCGACTCTGGGTGAAAGAGGTGCTGCTACAGCTATTTGGGCAACTAAGGAAGGCCAAGACGAAAATCGGAATGGGGATGAAAACAAAAACCCGCAAAAGGACTCCAAAGAGAGCATCGCAAAAGCGGCTTATTCCGGTGGCAAAACGGGATGGTATATTACCACTTTTCCCGCTGCTAGGTTTTCTCGGATCGTTAGCTGGCGGAGCGGCGGGGATCGCCAAGGCGGTAAACGATAATAAGGCAGCGCAGCATCAGCTGCAGGAAATGCAACGCCATAATCGCTCCATGGAAGGTCGTGGACTTTATCTCACGCCATACAAGCGTGGACACGGAATATCGAAACGAAAAAAAAAACGTCGAAGAGAAAATAAAAATACCTGTGGGCCTAACTACCGATGCGCAATTGGAGGAGTTGGCAAAACGTATGCGTATTCCATTCTTTAGAGGTGTTTTTATGCGCAATGCACTACCAGCCGGAAGAGTACGTGGAAACGAGAGCGGTAATTTGGACAATGTCGAGGGGTCGGGGACTCATTGGGTTGCGTATGTGAAGAGAGGGTGTCGAGCTATATATTTCGATAGCTTCGGGAATCTTCGACCGCCTAAGGAATTTATACAATATCTGGATAAATATGTCGTGAAAATCGAATACAATCGAACGTCTTATCAGAAGTACAATCCGAGCAATTGTGGACAACTATGTCTACGCTTTCTACAAATGATCGACACCAAATTTAAGGATTGACTTCCCACCGCTATGATTCAGTACTAGTCGAGCCGTGCAGCTCGGAATATGTCGTTAGCATTCACTCTAACCGGCAAGAGTAGCACCCTCGCGGTGAGCTACATTCCAGCTATAGATTTGAGCGATGATAATTACGAGCTTGGTCTAACAACCTTTGAAACTTATCATACAATAGCGAACATCGACTCGAGCAACGATAAATTCTACTTCGTCGTAAACTATGACATCAACAACAGCATTGATACCACTCATTAAGACATTACGATTCCCCACGGCTCCTACGAACTAGACGCCATTGCCAGGTATTTGAAGCATCGATTACTTGAGCGATATCCACGAAATCTCGATGGCACCGATGGTAACAACGATTTTAATAACAACTCGGAATTTTACCCATATGATGATCTGAACTTGGACTTTGACAAGAATAAGCATGCCATCTTGTTTCACATGTATACTAAATTCCGTAAATCGTATTATGGACATAGTTGCAACGAGGCATTATTCACCGTGGCTGAATTTTTACAATTTGGTCCCCTCGTGGTAATTGATTGCTCGCGACAAAATGAGTCGATCAAGAATGGCACCGTGGACGTGCGCATAGAAATCGAGTGTAAAGAGAATGTGCCGGTAAATACTACGGCTGTTTGGGAATGGAATAGTTCCCCACGCCGCCACACTCACATTTATGGCAGCACCTCGCGGACCGCGATTCAGCAGCGCTGATCGATTGGCGAGCCGCCAATCAGCGGCGATCGATCAACTGTCGCCGCGATCAATGAACCAATCGGCGCACATCGATCGACCAATGAGAGAGTAGCGTCGCTGCTCTAGGAGACTGGGGAAGAAGCGCGAGCGGAAGTCCGCCATATTCTCACTCTCTTGTGTGTCGCCTCGCAATCGAGACCATAGTCAGCGCGTTGCGTGTAATCTTTGCTCGTGTGATAATTCGACCAAACCAGAGTACCACTCAACCAATTTCAAACTCACCACTCACACTCACCACTCACACTCACCACTCACACTCACGTTGAACACTCAAAAAGTCCCACAATTAATATAATTGTGTGGACGCCACATGGTGCAGCCACGCGGTTACATATTCAACAACTCATGCTTGTAAAGGGCAGGGTTTAATATAAACGCTGTCCCACTCATCTCATTGTAGTCAAATAAACTCTGACAACGTGTTTTCACCGCAACAACCAGTCTAAGAATCCTTTCAAACACAACCTGCTTTCTCGAACATTATTTTTGGTCCTTCGAGCCGGATCTTAGACAGACAGTGCAGTGAGGTGAACAATCGGATTCAGTGAACACTCATTCTCAAGTGATCATCAAGAATCATGGCTGGTGACGAACCGTCAAAGGCGAACAAGACCCAGACGACGTCAAGGGCAACCTCGCCGAGCCTGCCAACACTCACGCTGCCCGTGGAGACTCCAGGGAACAGCACTGTCGGGGACAGAATGGAGACGAGAGCCTCGTCTCCAGCAGGTATTCCGTCGGAGATTCTTTCAAAAGCGGAGACGCAGTTCTCACGGCTAGCGTCAACGAAAGCTCTCAAGAAAAGGCTCCCTGAATGTGCTCCCAACATCACAGTCGAGGAGCTTAAAATCTTTTCTGCTCACCTGGAAGAGCTCAACAAAGCCTTCCAGAAGGACCATGCGTACTTCGAAGTGGCATGGCCAAGGGCTCATCGAGAACACGAGTACTTCACAAAGAATATATTCTTTAAAGTGACGGAGCTCTGTTTCGACATTCGGTTGCAGATTGGGAAGTTGAAGCAGGAACTGGCGCCGTTCATGCCCAACACCTCAACCGACTCTGCAAAATCAGCGCCAGCTACAGGGAAACTCCCTGAGCTGGCGATACCAACGTTTAGTGGTGACTACCTCCAGTGGTCAGCGTACAGCGAGCTTTTCACCTCGATCATTGGCTGCAGCAAACTGCTGACAGACATCGAGAAGCTGCAATATCTGCGCACCAGCCTGTCAGGCGAGCCTGCGCAGAGGGTAGAAGCTCTACCCTTAAAGGGCGCCTCTTTCCAGCCCGCGTGGGAGCTTCTCACCAACACTTACTCCAACAAAAGGCTGCTCATTCAGGCTCAATTGGACAAGCTGTTCACCACAAAAACAGTGATGAACAAGAACGCTGCTGCTCAAGCAGCTGATCTCCACTGTAGAGACTGTAGAAACAGCGCTAAACTCACTTGGCATCAACGAGAACCTGGGGCATTGCATGCTGACTCACCACGTGGTTCGTCAGCTCGACCGGAACACAAGAGAGGCTTGGGAAACCTCCATTGGGTCGACGACGGAGTATCCCACCTTCAATCAGGTGAGGGAGTTTGTCTCGAACAAGGTGAGGACCTTGGAGAGGTCGGAGACTCCGGCTTCCCAAGGTGCTTCCTCTCGCTCTTCAACGAAGACAGCGACGAGACCCACCGCTCAGCGAGCCTCAGCCAATCAGGCGTCCCACTCATCCGCACCACGGAATTATCAGTGCGATTGCTGTGGAGCGGACCATTTTGTGGTAGTGTGCCCAAAATTCAGGGGGATGTCGGTGCAGGAGCGAAGGAAGGTTGTAGCCAACAATATGTTGTGCTACAATTGCTGCGGGCGTCACTCTTCGGCAAACTGCAAGTCGCCACACCGGTGCAAACAGTGCGGCATCCAACACCATACGATGCTCCACGTGCCCACTCAAGAAAAGAAGCCTTCTCACGCAACTCAACCTCAGACTGAGGACTCGAAGCCTGCTTCGAATCCCCAATAAAGTCTTGGGGCGGTCGTCAACCAGGCACACTCAACTCCTGCACACTCATCGCAGCCTCACTAATCGCAGCATCACTCATCTCAGCCTCACTCATCGCAGCCTCACTCATCGCAGCCTCACTCATCGCAGCCTCACTCATCGCAGCATCACTCATCATGCAGCCAACTCACACTCTTAGCAACTGCTCTAGGGCATCTCATCTCACCCACGTCAACTCACCAGGTTCGCATGCTCATCGACTCTGGATCAGAGCTCACCTTCGTCAAGGAGGAGCTCCTCACTCAACTCAATCTCAAACGTACTCACTCATCCATCTCAATCATTGGAATTGGAGGAAAGAAGTCTACGCAGACGAGAGGTGTCGTCTCATTGAATCTGCACTCCAATTATCGACTGTTGACAATATCTTTGACAGCCCATGTTCTCAGATCAATGACGTCACGGTTACCCTCAGTAGAGGTGCCCAATCACAACTGGCCACATCTTGCAGCACTCACGTTGGCAGATCCTGACTTTCTCAAACCTCGATCTGTCGACATCATCATTGGAGCAGATACCTATGGACAAATCATAAAGCCCAATATCATCAAGGGCTCTCCAACCATGCCAATCGCACAACTCTCAATTTTTGGATGGCTCGTACTTGGACCAATCACCGCATCCACTTCACTCACTCAGTCATCTTACCACACATCACTTGTACAAGAGGACGAATCGCCAGTACGTGATCTATTGGAGAAGTTTTGGATTCAAGAGGAGCTTCCGAGAGACTCTCCATCGAAACTCACCCCGGAAGAGCAAGAGTGCGAAGACCATTTCAAAACAACACACTCAAGGGATGCTACAGGACGATACATCGTACGCATCCCTCTCAAATCACCATCCAGCTTATTGGGCAACTCATATCAGTCAGCGCATGCATGCTTGAAACGCACACTCACCAAATTCAGCAAGAACGATGAGTATCGTGAACTCTATCAAGCATTCATGTCCGAATATGAAAACCTCACTCATATGGTAAGAGCACCATCAATTTCATCTGATAATAATTCAATCTTTTATCTTCCTGATCATGGAGTACTCAGGCCTGACAGCAAAACCACCAAGCTAAGGGTTGTCTTCAATGGCTCATGCGCAACAACATCTGGACAATCACTCAATGACCACATGCACACCGGGCAAAATCTCTTGCTTAATATCTCAGACGTGCTGTTGTGGATTCGACAACACAAGTTCATCTTTGCCACAGACATTACAAAAATGTACAGGCAAATTCGAGTCCACGAAGACGACCAAGACCTTCAACGCATTCTGTGGGTGAATGAGGAAGGAAAGGAGACATCATTCAGACTCACGACAGTCACATACGGAACCAAGGCTGCACCGTTTCTGGCTGTCCGAGCACTACTACAGCTGACTGAGGACGAAGGGCATCGCTTCCCATTGGCTGTACCATCAATCACTCATGCACGATATGTCGACGACATCTTTGGCGGCGCAGACACAGGTGAGCAACTCATCAAAATTGCACAACACCTTAAAGACCTGTGTCACGCGGGAGGTTTTCCACTCGCCAAATGGCATTCTACGCATCCTGCATTACTCGAGGCAATATCTATCAACTCACGAGCTGACTGCTCAACAATTTCACTCGACGACTGCCATACCAAGATTCTCGGATTGCAATGGAACAGCTTCCAAGACAACTTTACATTCTCATCAAAGCCAAACTCAACCTCAATCCCAACGAAACGACTCATTCTTTCAGAGGTTTCCCAAATCTTTGACCCACTCGGTTTCCTCTCACCAGTTATAATTCATGCAAAAATGATTTTGCAAGAGTTATGGTTACATAAACTCAGTTGGGACGATCCACAGCCACATCAAGTTACATCTCATTGGAACACCATCAGAGAAGAACTCACAAGCCTGGCCAGGCTCTCAATTCCAAGGTGGTTCAACACCTATTCAAACTCTAGCGTGGAACTCCACGGGTTCTCTGATGCTTCTCAACTCGCCATGGCAGCGGTAATTTACATTACCGTGTTATCACCGTCCACAAAACTCAAAGTGTCGACACTCGTGTGCGCTAAAACCAAGGTAGCACCACTCAAGAAACTCACAATCCCAAGACTCGAACTCACAGCAGCACTCATGCTGGCAAAGCTTGCCAAGTATGTTCAAGCAACTCTTCAACTCAATATCGCATCTACTCATCTGTGGACGGACTCGCAAGTGGCACTTGTATGGATCAAAGCAAACGCCTCACGCTGGAAGGAGTACGTTCGGAATCGTGTTAGCCAAATTCAGGAACTCACTTCACATGCACACTGGAGACACGTTCCAGGTACCTCGAACCCAGCTGATTGTGCATCTCGAGGCCTTACAACATCACAGCTTGAACGTCATCGGGTATGGTGGACGGGACCACCATGGATTACTCAACCCAGTGATTCATGGCCATCACAATCAACTGTACTGGACGACGCAACTGAATTAGAAGCACGTCCAGGAACCTCAACCTTACTCAACATTCAAGAAATCAAATACCACTGGGACCTCATATACAAATTCTCAACACTCAACAAACTCATAAGAATTACATCAGCTTGTTTCAGATTCATTTCAAGGCTCAGGAGATTGCCTGTCTCATTGCCAATCACTTCACATACACCGACGGATTTGGAACAGGCCCGCATCTTTTGGATAAAGGCTACTCAGGTACTCTATTTCAATCACGAAGTCAAACTCATCAGTTCGGGCTCAACGCTGCCATCATCTCACGCCTTTAGTCGACTCACTGCATTCATCGATAATCAAGGAGTCATAAGAGTGGGAGGCAGACTTCGTAACGCTCATATTGACTATGAAGGTAAACACCCTGCCATCTTGCCTCGCCGCTCACGTTTGTCCGATCTGATTATAGAGCACTCACACCTACAAACTCTGCATGGAGGAACTCAACTCACTCTCGCCTACGTCAGACAGAACTACTGGATCATCGGAGGTCGAGCTCCAGTTAAATCTCATATTCTGCGGTGTGTGGTGTGCGCTCGACAAAGGGGGATCCGTGCCCATTAGCTGATGGGCCAACTACCTCTTTCTAGAGTCACACCCACACTGCCATTCAGCTACACTGGAATCGATTACGCCGGTCCAATCACACTCAAGACGTGGAAAGGGCGAGGAGCGAAAACACAAAAGGGCTGGATTTGCGTTTTTGTGTGCATGACGACGTCAGCTGTCCATCTTGAATTGGTGACAGACTACTCATCCGAAGGATTCATCGCTACGTACAGGCGTTTTTCATCCAGACGAGGAATTCCACATACCATCTATTCAGATTGCGGAACGAACTTCGTTGGGGCGGACGCCAATCTAAAGAGCACGTTCACTCAAGGCTCACAACAGCATCAGCAACTGGCTTCCTTGTTTGTCAACGACAATACAGCATGGTGCTTTAATCCACCAGCCGCTCCGTACATGGGTGGAAAGTGGGAAGCTGTTGTCAAATCCGTCAAGTACCATCTGCGACGAACTGTTCACGAGACTGTACTCACATATGAGGAGTTTAGCACTCTTCTCACACAGATTGAAGCCATGCTTAATTCACGACCACTCGAGCCCCTTAGCGATGATCCTGAAGATGTCTCAACACTCACTCCCGCACATTTCCTCATCGGGAAACCTCTATCAACCTTGCCTGAGCCTTCCGTGGAACACTCATCGCTCTCACCATCAGCGAGATGGCAACTCATCCAGAAGAAGATGCAGCAGTTCTGATCACAATGGTCAACTCACTATCTACACCGGCAGCAAGCCATCTCAAAGTGGCATCACCCATCAAATGACATCAAGGTCGGGTCATTGGTGCTCATCACCGATGAACGATTTCCCCCTAGCAAGTGGCCACTTGCTCGGGTACTCACTCTGCATCCTGGGAAGGATGGACTCACGAGGGTCGTGACCATCAAGACGGCAACCAGCACCCTAATCAGGCCAATCGCAAAATTGGCAGTTTTGCCTGTTTCAGGTTAACGTCATCAACTCTGTTGCTGAGGGCGGGAGGAATGTTTGGGAATGGAATAGTTCCCCACGCCGCCACACTCACATTTATGGCAGCACCTCGCGGACCGCGATTCAGCAGCGCTGATCGATTGGCGAGCCGCCAATCAGCGGCGATCGATCAACTGTCGCCGCGATCAATGAACCAATCGGCGCACATCGATCGACCAATGAGAGAGTAGCGTCGCTGCTCTAGGAGACTGGGGAAGAAGCGCGAGCGGAAGTCCGCCATATTCTCACTCTCTTGTGTGTCGCCTCGCAATCGAGACCATAGTCAGCGCGTTGCGTGTAATCTTTGCTCGTGTGATAATTCGACCAAACCAGAGTACCACTCAACCAATTTCAAACTCACCACTCACACTCACCACTCACACTCACGTTGAACACTCAAAAAGTCCCACAATTAATATAATTGTGTGGACGCCACGTGGTGCAGCCACGCGGTTACATATTCAACAACTCATGCTTGTAAAGGGCAGGGTTTAATATAAACGCTGTCCCACTCATCTCATTGCAGTCAAATAAACTCTGACAACGTGTTTTCACCGCAACAACCAGTCTAAGAATCCTTTCAAACACAACCTGCTTTCTCGAACAACGGCCTACTGTCTGATTCTGCACGATCGGGTGGTTGAATACAATCCGTTGACAAACGTGGTGCACAAAATCAATTAAATTACCACACTACTTGCCCGCCCTCTCCTGTGCGAAAGATGTACAAAATTTAATCGTGAAAATCGAGATGCTTTACGAGAAAGACTGCATTCTCCCGTCTGTCTTGGAAGCGAGTGGACCTCTAAATTGTACCGATAATGGCTGTACCAACATTTGTTGACCTGCAAGGGTTCATCGTTGATGGAAGATTTGTCGTGAAGTGGCTGTCCTACGAAAGGGAACAATTCTATCGCACTATATTTTTGTGAGTTCGATGCCACAATATCTTCTTATGAAATCCGACAAATCAAGCATCCGGTGGTTGGTGGCGAAACATCATGGACTACGGTGGGACGATGGAGATGTTCCATACAGTATGGCTGAACAGCTAATTTCGAAAGCTGTAGCTGATGCGATCGACGAAGAAGATGACGCATCCCATATCGTATACGTTAAAGGGTTGCAGAAACGCGACTGGCTTGCGGATTTCCTCGATGAAAATACAAGAGCGGACGTGGTCATCGAGACGCTGGACATTGACTACGAGGATATTAAATCTCTAAATAAGCTAAATATAGTTAATACTCTGCGATGTGGCAGACATGCAAAGCATTGTGCCTTGCAAAATGTATTTAAAATATTCAACTGGTGGTCTAAACGCCAGAAAGAAATGCATAAATAAAGTATAATCAATTTTTAATGTATATGAAAATGTTTTTTTTTCCCCCTCCCCAACCTAACCTCCTACATATGATGTACGCTAGATTAAGACGATAGTTATACAGAAGCGGTTCGATTCACGTTCGAATCATGTTCAGAGTGGTACGATTCACGTTCGATTCACGTTCGATTCACGTTCAGAGTGCTACGAATCACGTTCCATTCACGTTCAGAGTGCTACGAATCACGTTCCATTCACGTTCAGAGTGGTACGATTCACGTTTGATACATTCAAGTGATATGGTCTAGTCAAATGATGAGTCCAAAGAAGAAGGGAAAGAAGATGCGTATGAATAAGGAGAGGATGGTCAGCGAAAATGAAGGTGGAGAACAACAACATCTTACTTTGCAAAGCACTTCTCGGTTTCAAGATATGGGGGTTTACGTGCGAAAATGAAGGTGACGAACAACATCTTACTTTGCAAAGCACTTCTCGGTTTCAAGATATGGGGGTTTACATGCGAGAGCCTGGAGATGCAGCGAGACCAGTTGTCTTCAAATTTTTGAAGGCATCAGTCTTGACAGTTGTGCAGCATTTCGTGCAATGGGAATACATCGAATAGCACCCGAGTGTGACCCCGAGGTATGTACTTTACAATATTTGGACATTTATCGCGTTTAACCGTTGATACCGAGTGAGATTAAATCAGGCGATATTATATCGCGGGTTTCTATCTTTTAGGGCTCGCCAACCCCTTCGCCACCGTCGCCGCCTTCGCCACCGTCGCCGCCCTCTCCTTAGTATTAGTTTTTTTAATTTTTTAAATTTTTATATATTTTTTATTTTTATTATTTTTTCTATTTTTTATTTTTCTTTTTCTGTTTATTATATTTTATTATTTTATTTTATTTTTATTCTTTTTATATTATTATTATTATTATTATATATTTTACATATATATTTTATCTATTTTTTGTAACAATATATATATATATATATATTTCTTAACCATATATTATTTCTACATTTTATTTACCCGGCATCCTCCTCCTTTCCTCATAATTTTAAGATTCAGCATTTCTGCTAACGCCGCATAATTATATTTCGTTCTTCGCGCCATTAAATGACGTCACCCTGCACGACTGCTCCAGAGGATTAAAATTACGTGAGATCGCGCGATACGCTGCGACGCTAAGATTGAAACGTTTTGAAAACAGTTAGCTTTAGAATGCATGCGATTGTACCACTATGTAATGGTGTCTCTTTCCCTCCTCCCTGAATATAGCTTTTAAAGTAATGCTCTCTCTTTCCCTCCTCCGAATTTAGTTTTTAAAGTAATACTCTCTTTCTCATCCTGCGAATACGCTGTGTGTAAAACACCGATCTTTCCCGATCTTTTCCGACTTCATCCTATAAAAATAAATTATTACGCTCGGCATATATACCATTCACGGAATACTAATGTCAGAGAGTCTACGTAGGGGGAGTTGGTTAGGCGGCTGACTCGTACCGCGGAGGTCTTGGGTTCGAGCCCCGTCGCCCGAGATTCTCCGTTTTTTTATTATAATTAATATCTTAAAATTAATATTTCCTTCCTTACCGACAGTCTGGTTACCACGCTACATAGTAGCATTTCACCCGCGGTTCCTCCTCGATGCGGTTCGGTATCGATTCGGTATCGATCCAGTTATCGATTACTTATCGGTATCGATATCTGCACTCGCGCTATACCCCCCACCACTCCACCATTTCTATACTCCCACCACACCACCATCCCTATGACGTCATCCGCCACTGCCCGCCACCGTGTCCACCCGGCGCCCGTCCTCCGCGCCTGTCCGCACACACCCGACGACCACCCTCCCGCCCGCACGCGCCTGCCAGCCACCCGCTCCGTCGAACGCAAATTTGAGTTTCGAGGTTATGATAAGGATTTTGCCCTGAAAATTTGGATTTCAAGGTCAGGGGGAAAATTCTTATCGTGTCCTTGAAACTCAATTTTGGGTTGGAATCGGTGTAGCCTTACTACTCATTGCCCATGGCACGTCGGGTGGCGTGTTTCTCCCAACTACCGACATGCTGAACTGGCTCGGTTGGATCGGGTGGCGTGTGAGCGCGTCTTGATTCCAGTGAGTGGAAACTGAATAGGGAACTTCCGGGATAGCGTTTAGACAGGAAGGAGGAGGCTTTCATAATGTAGATGGCGTTAGTGTCGCGGTATAGTTGTGTTTGTGTCTGTACATACACGATCGGCTGAGACTTACACTGTCTTATAAGTGAAAAGAAGTAAAACGTGAGTGAAACGCTAGTTTACTGTTTAACTTAAAATGAATGTGCAAAAGAGTGGAGCAACTGCAAAGAGGGTGACAGGTAGGAAAGTTTTATGTACGGTTTGAGTTACATATTTGAATATTCGTGATGTTTTTGTATTTTTAGGTTATAAACTCTATTATCAAAACTTTCAAAAATGTGGGGGAGAAAATAATAAATTTAATTCACCCTATAAGTTCACAGGAGCAGACAGACAAAAAACAGAATGAAAGATGCAGAGGAGGATCTACGTTGCAAATGACTTGCATATGTAAGGGCACCGAGTACGGTTCAGACAACGTGCGCCAAGCTGGTACGGTCGTCGCAGGTATGCATGACATAATATTGGTAATAATTATGATAATTATGATAATAATAAGTAAAATATCCTTTATGTTGTATATAGGACTCGTCGGTTCCTGCTTGGGGCGAAATCTGGCTACGATGTTGACAGTATACTGCCCATAGGACATTCTCCTGACGTCTGCGTGCCACTCAAGCACCTACGATGCACGCTTATTTAGGTAAAATTCAAAGTCAATTTTCTCGAAAACGAAGCCTCTACAGCAAATTCGTCACTCTGAATTTTCGACTTATATTTGCCTGTAGAATCATCCCCCGAAGTATTGACCATAGGTAGAGGAACACCATGTATATGGAGGTCGCGTACGAAGGAATACATATATGTACATAAATTAACAATGTAATATAAGTAATTAATATAATTACTTTGCACTATAGCGTTTAAGCAAACTGTTAAACTCAATATATGGACCATTTGTCAAAGAAAAATCTGAGCCACTCACTAATCCTTACCTCTACTTGTATTTTTTACAATTAAGTCTCTTATACAAAATGTAGGGTAAGAGATACATTTGTTGGCATTATCAGTTATTGTTGGCAAAATAATGTCCAATTATGCCAATAATAACTGAAAAAATGGGGAAGGTTTAGATAAGAAACTTCAGGTGAATGTGAAATATTTAATTAAATTCAGTTACTGCAAATTTAATTAAATATTTTTCTCTAACACCTGAATTTCATATCCAAACCTTCTTAACGTGTCAACAAATGTATTTCTTATTCTACATATTACAGTATGCAGATTCTGAGTATATTTCATTTTCCCGGCACGTGCCGCCATATTGAATTTTAGTTCAAACAAAATCTTCCATAATGTAGATGGCGTGCAAATACTAAACCAAAAGTTTTGCTGGAGTTTACACCCCCTGATTGATTCGGAAGGGGACTCGAGCCCGATCTTACTAGATATAACCAACTCTGTACGAGCGTGACACGACGTGACTCTACGCGTGACTGTATAGCTTTGAACCAAAGAGGGTTCAAACCAAAGGGTGTATATAGTCCCAAAAATGAGTGGGGATTCGTTAGGAATTTCCATATAAGGAAATCCTGCGGGGTCGTCGTCGTGTCAGTCCCGTTCCCATGTTCGTGATCCATATGGGCGAGATCATAACCCCCATTAGTGGTGTGTGATAAGCGAAAGGATTTTAGGGCGTTTTCCCTTCGCAGACGCGAGCTCGAAAAATGGTTGAGAGCGGCGTATGGGAAAATTCCACATACGTAACAGGCGACTTTGAGCAAAACTTTAAATCACTAGTTGAATTATTATAGTATTGAGTGCAACGTATTTTTATTTTATACAGTTATTTAGTGATGAAATCCAAGTTAATTCAGAATGTTTCTTGTACAAAATCATTAATAATAAGATTGTTTAAGAATCACCTAGTTCTCCTCATCACCGCACCAAGTTCACCGCAGCACCTCTCGGACAGCGGAGCACAAGACTGATCCACCGATCGATCGGCCAATCAACACTCTCCCTCAATCGATCAGTCAATCATTGCTTTCCCTCAATAGATCAGCTAATCAGATCTCACCGCGCTACTCGATCAACCAATCAGATTTCCCCACGTCGGTCGATGCTCGAGAATGTTCGAGACGATGCCGGTAACGGAAATCTGATTAGGATCTTGCTTCTCTTCTTGTTCACATTGTGTAAAGTCGAAGACTTGTCTCGTGCAATTCTTGCTTTAACCTTGTGTGCATCACTCATCATTGCTTCATAGCTTTTATAGTGCTTCAGCTTTCATTTCATTGCTCATCTGTGCTTTCAAATCACTGCTCTCATTAATCAAACTCAATCCTTTTGTAACGCCGTGTCGCGAGGCCACGTGTCGCGTGCCGGTGTGTTCTCATCTTCTTGTTCACGTGCCGGGCATATTATCGTGCAGTGTAATTGTTCGGCAGAAGCTCAACTGCTGCTCATATCATGGCTCACGCTCACCACAAACTCTTTTAATAAAGACTACGTTCATTTTAATACTGTGCAGTGCTTCACTTCCACTTTCTTACTGTCGAACCTAATCTCAAACTCTTCCAGCGCGCTCAACCAATTCAAAGTCTTAAAAAAAGATACTCAGTAATATGTAAAATATTGAGAACTTATGAAGTAATAGGATTTAGGCAATAATTGTTTAAAGTGGTGCAAATGAAAGACAAAAAGACTGAAATTTTCATACTGGTCAGATTCATATACATTTGGATCAAACCTAATGTGAATATAAAGTTTATTTTTTTGTGTTTTCTAATGCTACGAACACATGATAAAGATTTATTGACGCTATAGAACAGAATTTCGACACTCCAAATTTTGGCCGATGTGCAAATAAATAAGGCATTCTCGTCCCACTGTGCATCGTTCCCCACTTTTTTCCCATCGCACTGCACACAAGCATATTCGTACTCCTATTCGTGTGCTCGGAACCCCAACACGCAACGCACATCGAAGTAATTACATCAGGTTCGTAAAGGGAGACAAAATCAAAGGGATCAAATTCTATATATTAATAATAAAAATACATGTTCATGTACATTAAATAAACTACAACTTTATTCATTAATTATTATATTATACATGTATAATCAGTTGGGGTAAATATTATGTACAACTTTCTCATCTATGAAATAGATAAATATTATGACAAATACTTGAATAATCAACAATATACAACTTTTATACAAATTTAGTATAAATATTAGTTAATTATTTATTTAAATGTCAGTTTTTATTTAATAGTTCTTACTTCCAAATTAAGAATGCCAACAACATGAAAATTCTTATAGTTGAGTACAATAAAAGGGATGTCACTTATTAAACTGATAGTTTAGTTAAATTACAAGCCATTTGTACTGATTGTACCTAACTTACTTATTTTGACTACAGTTTTTACAAATATTCACAATAATCAAACGGAGAAGCTTTCCCCACATCCGCAAGTTCCTTTAATGTTTGGATTATTGAAAATAAATTCAGAACTTAATTTAGATTCCACATAATCCATTTCGGTGCCTAAGAGAGATAACTGTGCCTTTTTGTCAATCATAATGCGAACGCCGTCCTGAATAACTTCTTCATCAAGTTTAGATTTTTCTTTGGCATAATCAAGAGTATAACTCAAGCCATTACATCCTCGTTGTTTCACGCCGACTCTTAAACCGATCTGAAACACGTAATACAATTTTGGATTTTCAACAAAACTTTTTGCCTCGAAAAAAATAGCATCTATCACTTTGAATGGCACAATTTGACGAGGTTTGGAGAAATACCGTTTCAAGTCGGTCAAGCCTTTCTGAGTTTTGTCCAGTTTTCCCCGCACTTTGTATATACAGCAGTGCCTCGTTAATATGGAAAGAAATGGACTTGTTAATATGGAATGAATCATTCCCACCACTTTAGCTTAGGCCAGTGTCGAGCAGAGTTACCATATGTAGGGAATTAATGGCGACATAACGTAGTACGAAATAGAAGGGAAACACCTACAGCTAGTGTTGTATAAAGCTCGAGTCTTCGAAGCTTTAAACCTTAACCTTAAAGATTCAGCCTTTAGGGCTAATATCATATGAAGCTCGAGGTTCAAGCTTCGAGGCCCGAGCCTCGAAGTTGGAGGCTCATGTGTTTAATAGTAATGAAGTTAACTCCAAGTCCTTGATATTATATCTTATTTCGCGCAACTACTATTGTAAAACGTTAAACTTAAACACATAGAAGGATGCTTTTTAATGGTTCCACCAATTGGTTGGATTCGTGTTTTAATAATACAATAAAAGTACAAAACTATACAATAGTATTCTTTTGTAATTGTAGTCATTTGTAACAAAACTCTTTGATAAAATTATGATAAAACACAAAAACAACAACACAATCACTATAATATAAATTTCAGTATATTATCTGGTCTTCTTATAACTTTTATAGTGTTCCTGCTCACTACATTCTTGGTTTGAACGTTTCTCAACATAAAATTAATTGATCATTGTCCTACAACACCAGTATACCGACTGAGCTAACCGAGCAGATCATAAAAGCGATTTAACCGATTTTATTTCAATCGTCAAGGGAACCGAATACATAACGCTGGCGATATCGATCATTTTCATTTAGTTTCGTGTTGAGGAACGTTTAAAGAAAGCATATAGTGAGCAGAAACATTATAAAAGTTATAAAAAGACTTCCAAAACTCGAGCTTTGTACATCACTTCACTATATACAATTTATACGACTCGAGCCTTCGAGTTTTAAAGGCTCGAGCTCTCACGGCTACAAGGTTCGAGCCTTAAGGGTTCGAGTCTTTAGGGTTTGAACCGCGACTCGAGCTCTCGAAGCTCATTTTAACAACACTACCTACAGCAGAACAGAATACATTCAAACCTCGATAACTGGAACCTCGATAAGTCGAAAATTTTCATCAATCTTTGCCGCTCCGGTGTAAACACCTCTACAACTCGAAATAAAACTTCCTTAACTCGGACTATATTTTGCATGTTAAATTACGTATTTCACCAGTACGACTCGCATTTAAAAGACCTCCGGCCTCTACAAGTCGAAATTTACTTCTACATATGTATTACGAAATTTCGTAGAAAGATCTTAAAATATTGAGGAAAATGTTTTTTCTGCATTACTCACGATTGAAACTGCTATTGATTAAAAAAAAAAAACACTAAAAGACTAGCCCAAAGCAAAATCACTTTTTTTTTAATATGTATTGAAGAGTAATATTTCAAGCATAAAATGTGTCTTATAATTATTTTTGTATATGTAAGTATATATGTAATACATAAGTTGTAGGTATATTTGATCATAGGTATACAATAAACAATTGACCTTTGAAACTTGAATTTGTCTTGCTTTACAGCTTCACAAGTCGAAACATAAACAGTCGTACAAATCCTCCATAAGTCGAATTTTTGTTTGTGGAACCTCTCTTACTC
The DNA here is from genome assembly GCA_947577245.1 of Andrena bucephala. Taxonomy (NCBI): domain Eukaryota; kingdom Metazoa; phylum Arthropoda; class Insecta; order Hymenoptera; family Andrenidae; genus Andrena; species Andrena bucephala. Next base: position 49,883,635 of record OX387716.1, on the reverse strand, counting down.
GAAAACTCGATAAACCGAAACCTCTATCATTCGAAGATTTTTTCCCTTCCCTTGAGATTCGAGTTATCGAGGTTCGACTGTATTTGTATTGATGACGCGGGGACGTACCACAATTCATCGCATAGCGATTAGTGTGCTCAAGTCGTATTAGTGTCTATAGGTCAATGTGACGTCATGTCTTCCCTACGCGAAGGGAATTTTCTGGCAATTCTGGTATCAAGCAAGACTTGCTGAGGTTCGAAGCACGAGCCGAGGAACAATGTTGTCACATTGGTTGACACAAATTGAAATTTCTGTAATTTTCATTTTTTCTCAATAAGAAAGATTGCAATGGAGTGCTGAAATCTTCCCGATAAAAATGAATGCAAACACGAACACAGTCTACTGTTAGTATTTTAAATATGAGTGCATTCTGATATCGACATACAGATATCGACAGAGAGACAAACGAGGAATACTTAAGGAAGTATCGGACGTACAATATCAGACAAAAGTATATGAAATTTGAAATACTTGAATATCTACGTCTGACGCATAGTAAATCTAGATGTAAGGAATTCGAAAGACAGTTGGAGTCTTATTTTTAATCCTAGGAAGGTATTTTTCACTTTACAAATGCTTCCTCAAGCATTATTTGCTGAACTTTTGGCAGTGAAAATGCCCAGAATACACAATTTTCTCAAGTTATAATTTATTACTTTAAAACGGTGTAGTGAAAACAATTGAAACTCGGCAGATATTTTCATCTACCCATATACTGCATGTACAAAAAAATTGAAAACATTGGCATTATTTCTTCAGCATTTTTTCAGATGGTTTATCCGTCAAGATCGTCTCTTTCCATGAGTACGTGTAAAATCAGTGAAAATTAAAATCGTTATAACTCAGTAACCGTTTAGTGAATTCGTTAAAAATTTTTGGAGCACATCAGGAAGATTAAAAAGATCAATCTCACAAAATTTCATCAACTTGGCATTATTTTGAAAATAGGTCCAATACATCCTTAAACGAGGCGAAATCTACTGAACATGATCATTGCTTTCCATTCCGATTACACACCTATAAGTTGTAGGCTACAGCCACTACATAATAATAACATCCCGAGTTTCCGAATAAAATCTTCCTCTTATAAAATAAATAGCACTAACGGTTTCTAATAAAAATTCATTTTTTCTCTATAGTTCTCATAAAAATTACATGAAAATTTTAGAAATTTCAATTTTTGTCAGTCGAGATGATAACTGTTGGAGGAATAATCACTCTCTTATACCGACGGAGTGGGGGTCGCGAGCCGAAGGCCGAAGCGCTTGAGTCTCAAGAGAGAATGGTTGTAAAGAAAGCGTGTGTCCTAAAGTTTCACTTAAAATTTAATTATAAGACTGTACACTGATACAAGTACCGTGCTAGTTTCTATTTCATTCAATTCTATCCGTTGTACTAAGATAATCGCAAATATATATTTTCTTTTTCAATACATAACCTACAACAATAACATTGTTACTCGGCTTACGCGTCGAGCGACGGCGCCTATGATTTAACCCTCGTATTTTGTTGCCACGCTCGGGTCAAGCTCGGAGAATTCCAGGCGGAATCAAAACGTGCGGCAGTCTCGTTAATATTTAATCGGCGGACCCGCAGTTTCAATATTAACTGGGGATTACTGTATACTGGCAGTAATAACAATTTGAATTTCTATATTTCTTCTTATTCGATCTTCATGAGAGTACTACCAATGGACAGGCAATTTTTTCCTATGAAATGGGTCCAAATACAACCTAATTTGTACTACTTTCAATGTACTTAATTTGAAACAGTTTTGAATTTCGTTGGTCAACTATACATTATGCTTCATTTAAAATAATCTGTTGGGGATTGCCCATGCTCCCGCGCGATTCTCGTTTCTGGGGAGGCCTACGCGCGCAGGTCTAAGGAGACTAGCTGAATGTCCGCTACACGCTACGGACCGCTTGCTCTGGCTTGTCATGTTCTCGACTGTTTATATTACGTGTAATGCCGCGTTTACACCAAGGCGAATAGGAACAAAAACATTGTTCGCGAACGTTTTCGTCTGTTCTTGCCGTGTCCACATCGCTGCAAACATGAACAAAACTCAGCTCTGTGAAGTTGGCACCCCCAAATTTGAAATTTAAAAAAAACTCTATGGCATTCGTTTGTCCATCGTTTGTCCACGTCATGGACCTAAAGGACGGTGCATAAACTAGACTTATGGACGCGGGGGGTGAAGATCTCTGCGGGGAGGGAAGGAATACTTTCAGCCATCTTGTACCGGTCAACTAGTGGTGCCCTCTATATCATGCCGTGGCCAAATTTAAAACTGTGCAATTGAATTTCATACATTTTAAATATTAAAAAAATGTACTTCATACATTTCATACATATAAATATGGAGGATCAATAATAACACAATATATTTAGTGACCAGAAAACAAAACAAGTTTATTAAAATCTGTTCGTGGAAGTTCTAACTTTACAGCCACTCACTATGCAAACTGGCATTTCCACAATTCAATTTACAAATAATCACACAAGAACTCTGAACTATTTAGTCTATACGCTACACCAAACGACGCTGACAACACTGATGTACGCTGATGACTGCTGAAGTTCAGCGGCTGAACAACGCTGAATGACGCCAAGCCACACCAACGCCAAGCTACGCTAAGGCCGGTATTCTCAGTCGCTACTTATTCTTAAGCAAATGCTTAAGCATTTGCTTAAGGATAAATAGCGACTATGAATACCGGCCTAATAGTACTAATAAGTAATCTCGCCTACAGAGTGCAGCACAAGTTGACCGGTACAAGATGGCTGAAAGTATTCCTTCCCTCCCCGCGGAGATCTTCACCCCCCGCAACTATGCACCGTCCTTTAGGTCCATGGTCCACGTTTGTCCAACAAAAATTTTCGTTTGTCCACCCTTCAAAAAAAAGTTATGAACAAATTTAAAAAATTTGTCATCAACAACCTCCATGAACACTTTTCAACTTTTTAAAAGGGGTATACCATTGTCCATGATCTAGCATCGTTTGTCCACCCCAAGATTTCGTTTGTCCACCCTCCAGAATCGAATTATTTATCAAAATCGCGAAAAAGAAGGGTATTGATCAAGCGATCGGGTATAAGTTCGATTTTTTATTAATTAAACGACGAAATCGGCTGTCCAACGATGCAGTTCGGTAGTGTAGATGTAGAAGACGTTTGTCCACCCCAAGATTTCATTTGTCCACCCTCCAGAATCGAATTATTAATTAAAATAACCAAGAAGTACGATACGGTTGAAGCGATCGCGTATAAGTTCGATTTTTTATTAATTAAACAAAGGAATCGTTTGTCCAACGATGCAGTTCGATAGTCTAGATGTAGAAGACGTTTGTCCACCCCATGATTTCGTTTGTCCACCCTTCAGAATCGAATTATTAATAAAAATCGCGAAAAAAGAAGGTTTCATGTGAAGCGGTCGCGTGTAAGTTTGATTTCTTATTAATTAAACAATGGAATCGTTTGTCCAACCACGCAGTTCGGTAGTCTAGATGTAGAAGACGTTTGTCCACCCCAAGATTTCGTTTGTCCACCCTCCAGAATCGAATTATTAATAAAAATCGCGAAAAAAGAAGGTTTCATGTGAAGCGGTCGCGTATAAGTTTGATTTTTTATTAATTAAACAATGGAATCGTTTGTCCAACCACGCAGTTTGGTAGTCTAGATGTAGAAGACGTTTGTCCACCCCAAGATTTCGTTTGTCCACCCTCCAGAATCGAATTATTAATTAAAATAACCAAGAAGTATGATACGGTTGAAGCGACCGCGTATAAGTTCGATTTTTTATTAATTAAACAATGGAAACGTTTCTCCAACCACGCAGTTTGGTAGTCTAGATGTAGAAGACGTTTGTCCACCCCAAGATTTCGTTTGTCCACCCTCCAGAATCGAATTATTAATAAAAATCGCGAAAAAAGAAGGTTTCATGTGAAGCGGTCGCGTATAAGTTTGATTTTTTATTAATTAAACCATGGAATCGTTTGTCCAACCACGCAGTTTGGTAGTCTAGATGTAGAAGACGTTTGTCCACCCCAAGATTTCGTTTGTCCACCCTCCAGAATCGAATTATTAATTAAAATAACCAAGAAGTATGATACGGTTGAAGCGACCGCGTATAAGTTCGATTTTTTATTAATTAAACAATGGAAACGTTTCTCCAACCACGCAGTTTGGTAGTCTAGATGTAGAAGACGTTTGTCCACCCCAAGATTTCGTTTGTCCACCCTCCAGAATCGAATTATTAATTAAAATAACCAAGAAATACGATACGGTTGAAGCGACCGCGTATAAGTTTGATTTTTTATTAATTAAACAAAGGAATCGTTTGTCCAACGATGCAGTTCGATAGTCTAGATGTAGAAGACGTTTGTCCACCCCATGATTGTCGTTTGTCCACCCTTCAGAATCGAATTATTAATAAAAATCGCGAAAAAAGAAGGTTTCATGTGAAGCGGTCGCGTGTAAGTTTGATTTTTTATTAATTAAACAATGGAATCGTTTGTCCAACCATGCAGTTAGGTAGTCTAGATGTAGAAGACGTGTGTCCACCCCAAGATTTCGTTTGTCCACCCTCCAGAATCGAATTATTAATTAAAATAACCAAGAAGTACGATACGGTTGAAGCGACCGCGTATAAGTTCGATTTTTTATTAATTAAACAATGGAATCGTTTGTCCAACGATGCAGTTCGATAGTCTAGATGTAGAAGACGTTTGTCCACCACAAGATTTCGTTTGTCCACCCCCCAGAATCGAATTATTAATAAAAATCGCGAAAAAAGAAGGTTTCATGTGAAGCGGTCGCGTAAAAGTTTGATTTTTTATTAATTAAACAATGGAATCGTTTGTCCAACCATGCAGTTCGGTAGTCTAGATGTAGAAGACGTTTGTCCACCCAAAGATTTCGTTTGTCCACCCTCCAGAATCGAATTATTAATTAAAATAACCAAGAAGTACGATACGGTTGAAGCGACTGCGTATAAGTTCGATTTTTTATTAATTAAACAATGGAATCGTTGGTACAACGATGCAGTTCGGTAGTGTAGATGTAGCAGACATTTGTGCACCCCATGATTTCGTTTGGCCACCTTTCATAATCGACTTAATTGCGTGCATTGAATTTATTATTTCTTTCGTCACTATCTTGGCAAAATTACGCCGGCGTCGTTTGACTCGCGTGATCGTATGATCCGCGAGTACAAGTGCCATGGCTGGCACTTGTAACCACTGACAGAGCCAGTGGTACCACACTTTACAGCGCGGTGCGACACCGGACCGATTCAATAGTTTTACTATTGTAAAGTAGCATTATCATATATTCTGTTGAATTAAAGTTTCAACAGAATTTTTATATTTTTATGAATATCATGGTTGTCGGAAATACTTTTAAGGTTTTTTGATTTGAAATTTTTCTCAATTTTTGACTAATGTCATTGTGTACTGTCCATGCTCCTGTTGTATTACGGCAATGTGCTGTATAATGTCCTGGGCTATGACATACGATGCCACTTAAAACGTATAGTGCATCTTCAATTTGAAACTTTTCAGGTATGCTATTTAAAAGTATTTCATTTATTTTATTTAGTTGAAAAAAGATTTCGGTGTCTATGAACACATATGATTTTGGTTCTCTTTTTAATTGCACTGCTGATTGACATGTTTTACACGTGCGTGTTTGTACACTGAAGTATTGCGCAACAAAATTATCAAAATTTTGTTTAAAATCTTCGGTTGTGAGTGTACTAATTAAATCTACTGTCACGTCCCGGGTGAGGTCTTAGGACGATGGCATAGACGGGGTAAGATTGGAGGGAACTCAGGCGCGAATGCCAGATTCGTAGCACTGAACGGTTGGAGGGAATGCAGGCGCGAATGCCAGATTCGTAGCACTGAGGGGAGTTAGGATTCAGGCGCGAATGCCAGATTCGTAGCACTGAACGACCAGGGAGGGTTTGAATAGTAATCACTCTGGTGGTGACACCCGTTAGAGCACTTTGTTTTGGTGTGGTAATTGGATTTACTGTTGCATTCGTATAAGAAGTTACACGTAATATTTCCGAGAAATATGTCTAGACATATGGCTATACGCGGGCCATGCAAAAGTACGTTGGTAAACACTGTGAGTACACTTGAGTTCGCGAACCGAGATCAGCTGTTGCAATAGCATATTTGGGTTTGGAATCTTCGTAACCAGAAGATAAACAGAATAATGCGAAGCGTGATTTAAAGTAAAGCGGTTTATTAACCTAATGCACGGATTTATGCACAACGATAGTAGTTTAAATAATAATAATAATAATAATAATAATAATAGAAGATGAACATGAGCACATGAGGATAAGTAAAAGAGAGTGTATGAATTACAATAAGTGTCAATACAAGAGAATAATATACAGGGTGTCCCACCTAAGACTGGACAGCCGGTTTTCTCCTAAACTATTGGAGATAAAAATATAAAAAAAATAGGGAATTGCATGGTTCGAGGGGGCCAATTAATTAGCGCGAACGAATTTTTTTATCGATTATTATTTTAAAAGATACGATGTTCGGTTTTTTTCGGTCAAGTTCGGTTTTTCAAATGGAACTATTTTTTTGAACACCTGAGTTGATAGTGCGTTCCAAGACAAATTCAATAAGCTTTAATGTATACACTTTATTTTCACTGGTTTTTAAGATATTGCGCTTGCAAATTTACTGATTTTCACTGGAAGAAAACTGTCTGGTATAGCACGGACCGGGGACGGTTTTACTGGCTCCACGGGTGGCACTGCCTTTTGAAATAGATACCTACCTGCCAGAGGTCTACGCCAGGCCCAAAGGCTGGACAATTTTTTTCCGTCAGAAATGCTACTTAGGTAGGTACATCTGCGGTATCGAGAAGCGCATCGTTACTTTTATTTCGCACTTGCTTCTACGCTCGGATGGCCGGTTCTTTTGGGAGGGATGCAAGTTCGATTGGTTAGGTTACATACCAAATTTCATGTAAATCGGACTATTTTTAACCAAGTCAATACAGCTTGAAATGATAAAAATCGATATTCCATGGAATTTCCTTCATTATGGTCCGAATTACGTCGTTCTTAGTGTCAGCTTCATCGGCGAAACATAAGGAATCGATAGGTGTCGGTTTTGCAAAGATCTGATGAGAAATGCGCAAGTCGAAGATTTCTCACTTCTTATTAGGCACTCGAACCCCTTCGCGGGTGGAAAGCCATAAAATTCGGTCAGGCACTGCGAGGGGTTGTCCTCGCCACGGGGTACCAGGCCGCCGCATCTCCTTGACGGGCGCTGCTCCTTAATTACCCTGTATCTGGTTAGGAAATAAAATAATTCTTTATTCTTTATCGTATGGATATGGAAGTGTCGCGGATGGATTCCCTGGGGATTTCCGATGAAAATCATGCCAAATGTCGTGTAAATCGGACAACTTTTACATAGGGAATACAAATAGCTTGTGTCAAAGTAGTCCGATTTGCATGACATTTGGTATGATTTTCGTCAGAAAAACATAAGGAATCCATTTGGCGTCACTTCCCTTTCGATACGATGAAGAAAAGGGTCTCTTAATACGCTGTAATGGATATTTCACCCTCGACTGCGGAGGGTCGACTTCAATTCGCTACGTTCGGCCCAGGATTCGTACCTTTTTCCGGAAAAAAACCATAAAAATCGGGTGAGGCAATGCGAAGGTCTGTCCTCGCCACGGGGTACCAGCGCATCTCCTTGACGGGCGTTGCTCCAGAATTACACTGTATCATTTGGGCAGTGTGTGACCCAACTACCCTCCGTGTAATTGGTCTGCGCGAAGTGGGACGCAAGTTCGATCATTATCAGTACTCCTGCCCGAGAGGAATACGATTTACTTTAATTATAGTACATGTGTATTTTGTAATAAATTGTTTCTATCGTCTCCTGAATTCAATAACTGGCATCCAGATATCTACGCTCCTACAATCCACCGTCAGCACGGCTCGTGGAGAGACACAGGAAGAAAAGGGGTAGCCCGCTGTCGACGCGTGGTCCTCTCGAGTATAAACACGAGCTTCAATATCAGAACAAAAGCAAGCGTTAACGTATTCCGTGCGAGAGAAGGTGGGCATTGCTGTGAAGAGGGCCTCTTCAAGAGAGCAGCCGTTTGTGAGGAATGCAAATCCGAATGTTTCTGATAAAATCTACTCCCTATGATTGAAATTTAGTCAAGCAACTTTCACTCCTCCTAACCTAACCAATCGAACTTGCATCCCTCCCAAAAGAACCGGCCATCCGAGCGTAGAAGCAAGTGCGAAATAAAAGTAACGATGCGCTTCTCGATACCGCAGATGTACCTACCTAAGTAGCATTTCTGACGGAAAAAAATTGTCCAGCCTTTGGGCCTGGCGTAGACCTCTGGCAGGTAGGTATCTATTTCAAAAGGCAGTGCCACCCGTGGAGCCAGTAAAACCGTCCCCGGTCCGTGCTATACCAGACAGTTTTCTTCCAGTGAAAATCAGTAAATTTGCAAGCGCAATATCTTAAAAACCAGTGAAAATAAAGTGTATACATTAAAGCTTATTGAATTTGTCTTGGAACGCACTATCAACTCAGGTGTTCAAAAAAATAGTTCCATTTGAAAAACCGAACTTGACCATCGTATCTTTTAAAATAATAATCGATAAAAAAATTCGTTCGCGCTAATTAATTGGCCCCCTCGAACCATGCAATTCCCTATTTTTTTTATATTTTTATCTCCAATAGTTTAGGAGAAAACCGGCTGTTCAGTCTTAGGTGGGACACCCTGTATATTATTCTCTTGTATTGACACTTATTGTAATTCATACACTCTCTTTTACTTATCCTCATGTGCTCATGTTCATCTTCTATTATTATTATTATTATTATTATTATTATTATTATTTAAACTACTATCGTTGTGCATAAATCCGTGCATTAGGTTAATAAACCGCTTTACTTTAAATCACGCTTCGCATTATTCTGTTTATCTTCTGGTTACGAAGATTCCAAACCCAAATATGCTATTGCAACAGCTGATCTCGGTTCGCGAACTCAAGTGTACTCACAGTGTTTACCAACGTACTTTTGCATGGCCCGCGTATAGCCATATGTCTAGACATATTTCTCGGAAATATTACGTGTAACTTCTTATACGAATGCAACAGTAAATCCAATTACCACACCAAAACAAAGTGCTCTAACGGGTGTCACCACCAGAGTGATTACTATTCAAACCCTCCCTGGTCGTTCAGTGCTACGAATCTGGCATTCGCGCCTGAATCCTAACTCCCCTCAGTGCTACGAATCTGGCATTCGCGCCTGCATTCCCTCCAACCGTTCAGTGCTACGAATCTGGCATTCGCGCCTGAGTTCCCTCCAATCTTACCCCGTCTATGCCATCGTCCTAAGACCTCACCCGGGACGTGACAGTAGATTTAATTAGTACACTCACAACCGAAGATTTTAAACAAAATTTTGATAATTTTGTTGCGCAATACTTCAGTGTACAAACACGCACGTGTAAAACATGTCAATCAGCAGTGCAATTAAAAAGAGAACCAAAATCATATGTGTTCATAGACACCGAAATCTTTTTTCAACTAAATAAAATAAATGAAATACTTTTAAATAGCATACCTGAAAAGTTTCAAATTGAAGATGCACTATACGTTTTAAGTGGCATCGTATGTCATAGCCCAGGACATTATACAGCACATTGCCGTAATACAACAGGAGCATGGACAGTACACAATGACATTAGTCAAAAATTGAGAAAAATTTCAAAACAAAAAATCTTAAGGGGGTAGACACGGGTAATGCAGCGCGCTGTAATACCCACATAATGTGCCCAAAACATGGGTTTGGGGGGATACGTTTTTCGTCCTTATATGAGCAGATTTTGGGCTGGGTGAGGTCTCAATCGAAAGAGGAAGGTTCGATGCAGCCCGCTCTGGTCATGGTTCGACAAGATTGTGTTGATATCTAATAATATGAGTGTTCAAAGTAGAGCAAAAGTCGACAAAATACACCCGCAGGAATCCAAGTATTTTTAGGTCACTAAAAGAGTTTTGTGGCTCAAACGATGACCAGAGCGGGCTGTCTCGAACCTTCCTCTTTCGAATGAGACCTCACCCAGCCTAAAATCTGTTCATATAAGGACGAAAAACGTATCCCCGTGATTGCATTCCCAAATACGAGTTCCGCCATATTGGCGATAATACAGAGCAAGTCACGTGACAAATTTAGTTGAGCTAGTGGACACGAGATGGCGCCTACTCGGGAGGACTGCCAACGTGGAATCATAGCAAAACTGAAGCGTTAGCTGGATACACAAGCCACAGTAAAAGCGTGATGCAGTCAATGCATGCATTTTCGGACGACTTTAGGTTAGGTTATATGCATTTTAGGTATACATTGACTAGGAACTGCTGGGAATTGTCTACATTTACTAAATTCACGCTTTTACTGTAACACATACATCACCGCTGCCGAATATATGTTATAATTATATGGCCACATTATTTCAAATAAAAAAAGAGATTGGAATTTTTTAATAACACTGGAAGTAGTGATTTACTGATATCATATTTTCAGAAAATATAATTATTGCATTTATTATTATTCTTTCGACTATTGTATATAACATATAACAAGGAAAAGTCTCCAAACCGGTCAACAGTTGACTCCTTGATTTTTTTCGTAATTCTTTACGCTCCTATGCAGAGATGGGCATTATTTAATTAAAAGAATATACTTCCGAATGGTCCCAGTGGTCGATCGACACGAGGTTTGGGGGAGGGTGTGTGTACCCTAAATCTAAAATTCTATTTAGCTTCGGGTATTTATTAGTTTCCTTTGTTTATTCGAAGGCCTTTCATCTTTGGCTTCGAATAATTTTTCATCTTTCATTATATCTTTATCCTAAGGTCGTATTCAAATATATTGGCCGGTCGATTCGTTTTCGCGAACAGCGATCGAGGAGAAATCAGCTATCACCATCTGACGATCGTGGATTTGTCAGTTGGAGTTCCCTAGCCACCGAAGGGTATGGTGGGGTAACGGGAATGCTGCTCGGCCCCGTCTGAACGTAGACGTGTGGCTGTTATTTATTCTTATTGTCAGCGTAGTACATATGTAGTTGTGTGCGTCACGAAGTAATGCGTAGACCAATACGAGATGAAGCTATCGAAAAAGAATCAATGTTCTGACCAATAAAGCTCCTGAATTTTTTCAGAGCTAAGGCCTAAGGCACACCTATTCTGATGCGTGTATTTCTACGCTTCAGCTCGGTTTGGCCTATACATGACAGAAGCTTGGCGCTATCCCCACCACTTCTGGCTCACTCGTGTTCTGCGATGACGAGAGAATACGCGTTACGAATAGGAGTGTGCGGATCGTCCCGCGGCTCGGATTCTCGGCCCTCGGGACGGGTCGGAAAATTTCGGGCGGGATCGGGCGGGGTCCCGATACTTTCGTATTGCTCGAGATCCCGACGGTTTCGGGATCCCGAGACTCGATTCGGGCTACAAGCATGACCGCCATGAGCGGGCAATTTGATTTCAGGTCGGTTTGGCAAAACTCGGACACGATCGGCTCGAAAGCCAGCTATTACGAGCGGACCGAGACGGAAAGAATTATGTATATCATTTATATCGATACCAGAGTGATAAGTTTTTACCTTTCTGTCTCCTGTTGAATCATAATTTGTATCTTATTATTTATTTACATATATATGTATATTCATTGCTACCAAATAGTCTGTGAATACTGAATACGTCCATATACGTACTTAAATAAATACCATGTTCAGAACTTGGGAAGAAGACTATTTTTATATCGACAATATTTTAAAATCTGAATAAAATATACTTCATACTTAGTACTTTATGTAAAGGGAATATATAGGGTATTATCTTTTTCCGGATAGGTTCAGATTTAAAATAGAAAACGTACGAACTATAAGCATACAAAAAGGAATATTTCCTGGATGTTTCATAATAACAACAATATACAGGAGGCGAATATTTTATTATTTCAAATTAACGTGTAAGAAACATAATTTTTCTATGTTCTCAGGTAATAATTTTAATCTATTACTGGTAACGATATCGTCCGATCGCGTCCGAGTTTTGCCGAGCCGACCTGAAATCAAATTGTCCGCTCATGGCGGCTATGCTTGTAGCCCGAATCGAGTCTCGGGGTCCCGAAACTGTCGGGATCTCGAGCAATACGAAAGTATCGGGACCCCGCCCGATCCCGCCCGAAAGTTGCCGGCCCGTCCCGAGCCCGAAAAATCGGGTAACCGCACACCCCTAGTTACGAAACTCACCGGCCAATAAATCTGAATACGATCTTAGAAGTTCGAATAACCGACGAGAACCTTTGTGTCCCGAGCCGCGCGAGATCGTCGTGCTCGGCGATGTGTCATCGATTATAAAGAAACAGAATTTGTTTATTTTTCATCGTATCAATATGAAAGTGACACCATTGGATTCTTGGCATTCTCCCGGTTATATTGGCAGAAAATAATTTAAATCGGACTATTTTTAACAAAACGGGCTTTCACTTCTACAAACAAATTTTTCACGTAATTTCCTTAATTTTGGTCCGAATTATATCATTTTTGGGGCCAATTTGATCGAGAAAACATGAGGAATCGACTGACGTCACTTTCGCAAAGATCTGATTAGAAATGCAGAACTGCAGATTTGTCACTGCTTAGCGCGCAACATTGTATGGCCCCGCTGGTTTCGAGCGCCGAAGCCCACGAAACTCAGCAAGTCGCATGATTGCCAGCGAAAAGGCCAAGAGGGGACTTTCCATGGCGAAGGAAAATCAGCCTTCTACAGAACTCAAATCGAGAAAGACTTTGCTAACAAACTTTATATTCACGTCAAAAAAATACTTGTAAAATTTAGACGACGAACTATTGTTGAATATCGCCAGTTCTTACATATGCCCCACTGGGTTCGGAATTCCTGATCCCAGAGTTTCATGCATTTACCTATTGAAATGTTGCTTCAAGTCATCGGGCAATTGCATTGTTTCTTCTCGTACATATGTATATCTGTTCGCGAGTAGGTGTCATGAATGACGCGACTTTTATTTCCCAAATAAATTCACCCCTATCAGGGCCCTCGCTCGAACCGCTTGACAAGGAGACCGCACGATGTGAACCGAGTGCGAGTGAAATAGCGCACCAGCGGTACACCCTCGGTCGACGGCGACTTGAGTCATCCAGTACTGAATACGAAATGTTGAAAATTTCTCATTACACCTTGATGAGAGTGTTACCATTCGTGGATTGTTGGTGAGTCAAGACACGAAGCAATTCAGTCTATTTTTTCTTATGAATACATGATTAGAACACACTCTACGTTGAATAAAAATTGATCGAATTGCTCCATGTTTGATATAATTTTCATCGGGAAATCCTAAAAAATTCATCGGTAATACTTTCATCAATACTTATCAAAAACACGAACATTTTATTTTTCTGTACTGGGTATTTTATCTAGCTCGTCGGTTTTATTGTTCTCGGCTGTCAACGGGCGGTCTACTAGGACCCGAAGGTCCACGCTCGCAACGAGAAAGCAAAACAGTGGGGTGGGTAGGTCTTTCCCGATAAACTGAGCCCAAAGGCTTCTCAACAATTGAAACATTGGAAGACTGTACATATTCTTTCTGATGCTTTCGGCGATATGCGCAACCATTTGTATGCCCGGTTTCATGTCTAACAAGTCAGGCGATTTTGTTTGTGAGAGCCATATATAAAGACAGTCCTGTAACGTTCACTACATCTTCAATTATAAAACTGCAAATATGTTATTTTACACATGTGTCTCGCTGAGTTTCGTCGGCTTCGACGCTTGAAACCAGCGGGGCCATACAATGTTGCGCACTAAGCACTGATGAATCTGAAGTTTTCCAATTTCTAATCAGATCTTTGCGATCGTGGCGTCAATCGATTCCTTATACTTTCTCAATCAAATTGGCCCCAAAAATGATACAACTCAAACCATAATTAAGGAAATTACGTGAAAAATTTGTTTGCAGAATTGAAAGCCCGTTTCGTTAAAAATAGTCCGATTTAAATAATTTTTCATAAAAAAAATGCGTAGGCTGGATGCGCGTGATTATTACATGGCCCCCTCCATAGACATATATAGACGGATCAGAAGATGGGACTATCGGCGTGGGGAAGGAAGGCTTGGAGGGGTAAAGGCATAGGTTCAGATACAGGCGCGTCGGTTAGCTTCGGATGCATTCGGCATTCATAACCACAGCGTTATCCGATTTACTCGTATCGCTCCCCTTACCGCGAACCTTGCCACCCCCCTCAGCTTACGCTCCGCCGTCTATATATGTCTATGGTCCCCTCCTCGAAGTGACAGAAAATATAACCTATGTATACGCTATATGACAATAAATGTTGAGCGGCTATTTCGTTCTTTTGCGCTACATTTGTGAACTTTTTATCATCCTTCCGAAACATTATTATTACGTCGCTACAGTATCTTTAGGAAATCGGGTCTAGCATATAGGTTATATTTTCTGTCACTTCGAGGACAGAAAATCCGGTCCTCCAAGTGACAGAGAATATAACCTATATGCTATACCCGATTTCCTAAAGATACTGTTGCGGCGTAATAATAATGTTTCGGAAGGATGATGAAAAGTTCACAAATGTAGCGTAATACAACGAAATAGCCGCTAAATATTTATTGTCTTATAGCATATACATAGGTTATATTTTCTGTCACTTCGAGGAGGGACCACATAATAATCACGCGTTGGATTTAACATCAAACACAATTTTATATATGTTTGTTCATAACTGCTTTCTGCATAGGATGTGTATTTCATGTTCTGTTTCAGTGTTTTGCTAATTAAAAAATGTCTATCCTAACAAACTTCATTTTCTGGGGACATGCCCTCATCTATTTTTCCTTTTCACTTATAATTCCTTACTGCCAACGTAGAATATTGTAGCATAAGCACATTTCAAGTAAATGTACAATGAATTTTCTACGTTTGCAGTACCAGCCGACTTTCCGTTTAAATTTTTATAAGTACAACGCAACAGCTGAGATTTTATTTCCTTATTCAGAATAGAATACGGAAATAGCAAACAGCTCCCTCTCGCGTTTACCGGGCAATCGTCGATCTATCGGTATTACCATTTCTGTGCAGAAAAAACCTGCTGTAATACCGACCTGCCGAATCGGCCAGACCACGTGACGTGTCTACCCCCTTAAAAGTATTTCCGACAACCATGATATTCATAAAAATATAAAAATTCTGTTGAAACTTTAATTCAACAGAATATATGATAATGCTACTTTACAATAGTAAAACTATTGAATCGGTCCGGTGTCGCACCGCGCTGTAAAGTGTGGTACCACTGGCTCTGTCAGTGGTTACAAGTGCCAGCCATGGCACTTGTACTCGCGGATCATACGATCACGCGAGTCAAACGACGCCGGCGTAATTTTGCCAAGATAGTGACGAAAGCATTAATAAATTTGACCGGTCCGGCGTCGCGCCGCTCTGTAAAGTGCGGTACCACTGGTTCTACCAGTGGTCACAAGTGCCAGCCATGGCACTTGTACTCGCGGATCATACGATCACGCGAGTCAAACGACGCCGGCGTAATTTTGCCAAGATAGTGACGAAAGAAATAATAAATTCAATGCACGCAATTAAGTCGATTATGAAAGGTGGCCAAACGAAATCATGGGGTGGACAAATGTCTGCTACATCTAGACTACCGAACTGCATCGTTGTACCAACGATTCCATTGTTTAATTAATAAAAAATCGAACTTATACGCAGTCGCTGCAACCGTATCGTACTTCTTGGTTATTTTAATTAATAATTCGATTCTGGAGGGTGGACAAACGAAATCATGGGGTGGACAAACGTCTTCTACATCTAGACTATCGAACTGCATCGTTGGATAAACGATTCCATTGTTTAATTTATAAAAAATCGAACTTATACGCGGTCGCTTCAACCGTATCGTACATCTTCGTTATTTTAATTAATAATTCGATTCTGGAGGGTGGACAAACGAAATCTTGGGGTGGACAAACGTCTTCTACATCTACACTACCGAACTGCATCGTTGGACAAACGATTTCGTCGTTGAATTAATAAAAAATCGAACTTATACCCGATCGCTTGATCAATACCCTTCTTTTTCGCGATTTTTTATAAATAATTCGATTCTGGAGGGTGAACAAACGAAATCTTGGGGTGGACAAACGATGCTAGATCATGGACAATCGTATCCCCCTTTTAAAAAGTTGAAAAGTGTTCATGGAGGTTGTTGATGACAAATTTTTTTAATTTGTTCATAACTTTTTTTTGAAGGGTGGACAAACGAAAATTTTGGTTGGACAAACGTGGACAAACGATGGACAATCATTTGCCCCGTCAAATTATTAAAAAGTTTTCATGGGGGTGCTGGTGAAAAATTTTGTTTTGTTCATAACTTTTTTTTGAAGGGTGGACAAACGAAAATTTTTGTTGGACAAACGTGGACAAACGATGGACAAACGAATGCCATAGAGTTTTTTTTAATTTCAAATTTGGGGGTGCCAACTTCACAGAGCTACAAAACTCAGTGTACGAATCGTATGTGAACGTTTTGTTCTATTTGCGGCGGTGTGGACACGGCAAGAACTGATGAAAACGTTCGCGCACAATGTTTTTGTTCGTGTTCGCCTTGGTGTAAACGCGGCATAACAATATACAAGTTTAACCTTTAGAGGGTCGGGCTGACTACTATAGTGGCCACCTAAGAATTTTGATACTTTGCCGGCCATTTTGGTGGTATATATGCATAAATTTTAAGTAAATAAAATTTATAATTTCAATGAGAAAAACCTGGCGATCTAAAGGTTAAGCAAAGCTACTAGTGACTAAGTGCATTCGCCCGAATCCATCTCCCGACCCTTTGACACAACATAATCCAACTGCGGTTAAGTTTCAATTTATTTTCATGAAGAGAATCTCGCCCATCTATTGATAATACTTTCATGAAAATATAATGGAAAATATCAAAATTGCAATTTTCAGGACATTTGTACGTGGTTGACCCTTCAGCGTGGAGGCTTTCTGCCCAGAACTGTACCTAGCTGTGGGATGAATTGCATTGGTAGAAACCTTGACCCCTGCTATTAAGGCGTTACTGCATAGCAGACCTGAAGAAGTATTGTCACACCTCCTAATCTAACTGTTGAGAATATATATATATATATATGTGTTCACTGCATCCAGCGCGGGTCTGTATGTATGTATGTGTGTGTGTGCGTGTATCAAGAGAGTGTCGCCCTCTCATATGTCTCAGTCTAGTTCTGTGAAATCGAGAATCACCACGTGTAGAGATTATATGTATTCCATAAAAATATCCAAAAGCATCCGGGATCAGAGTGTGTTGCTTCTATCCAAAACCACCTCGATTTATTAAGCTCAGTTTATCACTAACCAATCGGATTTGTATCCCTCCCAAACGGCCACTCTCTTGAAGAGGCCCTCTTCACGATAATATTTCCTTCCCAAGAGCTACAGAATGTATATGAGAAGAGCACAGCACGCCTGTAATTCGGGTGTCCAATAGACCTTGGTCCCGAGCCCTACTCGCTACGCCTCCACTTCACGGCCCTTGACGAGCGGTGCTAGTAGCATACCGCCGTTGCACACAGCTTTCCTACGAATAGTCCTACTCATCATACCACGCTGAAGGGTTAAGTTTGTTGGATATATATATTTATCCCTATTAACAGATGTTTGAATGTTGCGGCCCATCGCACGGGCATTCACGTGTATGTACGGTGCACGAGTGTGGCGCACCGGAAGTCGAGCGCTGGTGCCGAATGTTCAAGAAGGTGTTTTTTTTGCAGCAAAAGTGTGCATGAAATGTTCAAGCGTTCAGATAGCTTCAGTTTTTCGTAGTAATCAAAGTAGTTTTAGTGAGGTTTTTTGGTGAAGATTAAGGGGGTATTCTGTTCTGACGGGTAAAAAAATCGATTTTTTGCAGTTTCTACTGGTACATTATATGGGTAATACGCGTGCAAAAGCGTTTTTTTTTCCAATTAGTAATATTTGCAGAGTTACAGGGTGCAGAATAGGTAGGTACCTATACGGCGCGCTCACTAAGCGGAACGGGCGACGCATATCAGTTTTGTTCCTGCAAGTGTGTTTCGGCGGACTGTTCTTTCTGGGGGGTGGGGTGGGGGGGGGGGGGGGGGGGGCATTTTTGTGCCTTTTAGTTACAAACAAACCGTCACTCTCCTAGGTCACAACTTACAATTAGTTTGGCTTCGAACGTTGAATAAACTTTACTTTAAACGCGATTTTCTCGAAACCACGTTTTTTGAATCGGTGACCATGATATTTCAAGATCGACTGGACTAACTCAGTCCAAGTTTTGAATATATTATCAGCGCACGTGTGGCTATTGTCCCTACCAGAATTATGATAAAATATTTTGTTTTTAAACTTTCACAGACCTTTAAACTTGAAAAAATGTGCGAGAATCGAAACTTAATTTTCAAACCGCCGCCATTTGCTTACTTTTCAATATTTTTTTATCATTCTGGTGGGGACAATAGCCAAAGGCATAAAAATAAAGAATCTCTTTACATTTTTTGTTTCTGATCACTAGAACGAGCCTAATTATGGGCACAGTGACCCCATTGTTTTTTTCACCATTACTTTAAAGCAGTCAACTTTGACTATGCTGGATCTTAATTTTTTTCTAATGACAAAATTTGTAAAGATAATTCAAATGTCGATAAGCATGTAGCAATACACTAAATAATAATCAAATTTATGGATTCTTTGTAAAAAAAAAAAAAATAACGCGACGAAAACGCCTCGTCAGACCAGAATACCCTCTTAAGCCCCCTTTTTATTAAATAAATATACATAATTAATCCACAGCTAAAAGAAAGCGTGCAATTATTGGATGCAACCAGATTATATTCCAATTTTACCCCAGTTAGGTTGATACAAAATCTTCCCCACTATCATTTTTTGATTACTTAGGACGTGGTAACCTGCTCAACGTAATTTTCTTACAATCGAGAAAATTACCTATTCTCACATATCGAAATTGAAAGAAAGATCATTGCTAGCATCAGAGAATCGAAGTGTGCGCTTCCCTGAATTCTGTGCGGCGAATTTGGCCGAGAAATGTCAGTACGCAAGCGCGTTCAGGGGTTAGTCAGTAGGTATATATACTCTAACAGTATATATACCTGGAGGAACAACGTTGCCGCAAAACATATTCCGGACAAGACTTTCGCGGTGGGGGAACACCTACAGAAGTGGTGATAATGTGTGCGATGACGCCGTGAGGTCACTGACGCACCGCTGCCAGCGCCAAGCCAAGCCAAGTGACGTGAATGCGAAGCTGAGCGAGTGACGCCACGCAGGCCACGCTTTCAAATCATACAGTACTTTTGTAGAAGTAGGTAGACGCTACGCGATACGTTTGTGAATTGTGCCGGTTTTTAGAGTCATACAGCGTTTTATTAAAGTTCCAGTATGAGCAAAGAATCAAGTAAGACAAATATTTAATACTTTTGCATCAGTATAATTTTAGAAATGATCATTTCTTGAAGAATTAAAGTATCTTTTTGAACAAGGATATGCTAAACATTATTATGAGATGATGAATTGATTTTCTATCACTTCTTAACAATCTTAAATCTATTTATTACTAACAAGGAGAGTATTTTAGGTGTCCGCCTCCGATCATTTTGATTTTTGGATATGTTATAGAGGACCGAAAAATAAGAAATACGTGTTTTTTTATTTTTCCCCGTTTTCATATTTGGGGGGTGAAAACTGCGTTCAAAGTTAGGGTTGAAAAATCATTTTTGTGAAATATCTCGAAAACTATTAGAAATAGGGGAATAGTGTCAATGGACGAATTTTGTGTCTTTGAATGCGAAATATGACTGACTCACCAGATTTTCAAAAAGTCAATTTTTTCCACAAAAATGATTTTTCAACCCTAACTTTGAACGCAGTTTTCACCTCCCAAATATGAAAACGGGGAAAAGTAAAAAAACACGTATTTCTTATTTTTCGGTCCTCTATAACATATCCAAAAATCAAAATGATCGGAGGCGGACACCTAAAATATTCTCCTTGTAAGTTAATATAATCTGGAATATCTATTTCACACGTGTGCACACTTATATCTCGATAGTCGCCATACTCGATTCTCCTTTCCTCTCTATACCTCTCTATGGCCGTAAGGGTCGCACATATGGGCAGCGGCACTCCACCCTTTTAATGGTACATCACATTATGTACATTACTTTCTTCTTGACTTGAGAGAGGAGTGCAAGAGTGTGCAGTGCGAGAAGTGGAAGGCTGTTGAGTGTGAGAGTGGTAGGCAGAGGGAAAGGAGTGGGGAAGGTGAAAGGTGGAGTAGCAGGAAGGTAGAAGGGAGTAAGAGAGAAGAGTAGGAGAAAGGGGGAGACAGAGGAAAAGGAGGTAAAGGGTAGTTTCGAGGTTAGAGGACAAAGCGAGGGAAGACGGTCAGAATAGGCGCGAAGAGGAAGAGGTAGCAGGCGACACCGCGTGGTAAGGAACGGAAAGAAGGAGGTAAGGAAAAGCGCGGAAAGGGAACAGGAATGTGGCGACAAAGTAGCGGAAAGGGAATAGGAAAGTGGCGACAAAGTAGCGGAAAGGGAATAGGAAAGAGAGGGGAAAAGAGATCTGTAGAGGAGTAAGGAAGGAGAGCAAGGAATGGGGGACGAAAGGAAAGAGGTGCAAGAGAGGGGAGA
Source organism: Andrena bucephala (assembly GCA_947577245.1). Lineage (NCBI taxonomy): Eukaryota > Metazoa > Arthropoda > Insecta > Hymenoptera > Andrenidae > Andrena > Andrena bucephala. The sequence goes on along the minus strand of OX387716.1, from coordinate 49,862,778 downwards.
GGAGGCAAAGAAAAAAGGTAGGGCTACGAGTGCGGAAAGATTTAAGTTAGAGAGAAGAAATAGCACGGGGGGAATAGAGAAATTGCTGAGGAGAAAAAGGGCGAAGCAAGAAGAGGAAGTATGCTTAGAGGATGAGAAGGATAAGGCATTCAGGATTAGCAAGAAGCTGGTGAAGATCGCCAGCGGGGAAAAGAGGACGAGAAGGGGATATAATGGAGATGTTAAGGAATATGAGGGAAGATATAGCAGAAGGTAGGGAAGAGGCAAAGGAAAGGGCAAAAGGACAGGAGCAGTGGCTAAAAGGGGAGATAGAGGGGTTAAAAGAGGAAATGAGGAAGATGAGGGAAAAGTGGAAGAAGGAAAAGGAGGAATTAAAAGAGGAATTGAGAGGGCTAGAGAAGAGAATGGAAAAGATAGAGAGAGAAGGAGGGAAAGGAGGGCGCCAGCTGGAGGAGAGGTTAGAAAATCTGGAGATAAGAAAGGAGGAGCATAGGACAGGAGGGGGGAAAGGGGTGGAGAGGAGATAGAAAAAAGATTTGGGGAACTGGAGTGGAAGATGGAGGAGAAAGAAAGGGACGAAAGAAGGATGAATATTGTGATAAGGAGGATGGAGGATAGAGGAGGGACACTAAAGGAGGGAGTGGAGGAGTTATTTAGGATCATGGGGATACAGGAAGGAATCGAAACGGATAGAAAGGTAAGGGGAGGAGGAGAGATGGTGATAGTGAAGCTAAGGGACAGGGATACTAAAAGAAGAGTGATGGAAGGAAAAAAGAAACTAGCAGGGAGGAAAGAGAGAATTGGGGATGATTTGACATGGCGGGAAAGGAAGATAAAGAGAAGGATAGAGGCAATAGCGGAGGGTGAGAGAAGGAGGGGGAAAGGGGCCTGGGTGAGATATGGTAGGTGGGACGAAAGAAACGAGGTGTTAAGGGACATAAAGGGGAGGGAGTGGGGAAAGGGAGCGGAAAGGGAGGCGATGCAAGGGAGGCATGGGGAAGGACAAGGAGAGAGTCAGGAAAAGGGCAGGTAAAAGCGAGTAGGAAAAAGGGACAGATGGCAAAGAAAGGGGAGAGGGAGAGGAAAGGGTGGGGGGAGGTAGTATGGTGGAATGTAGCGGGACTGGCGAGAAAGGATGCGGAATTTTGGAGAAGGACAGGAAGGTGGGACATTATAATAATGATGGAGACTTGGGTGGAGGAGAAGGGGTGGGGGGTGATAAGAGAGAAGCTACCGAAGGGATTTATATGGGAAATGCAGGCAGCGAGGAGGGATAACGTTAAGGGAAGGGCGAAAGGGGGAATGGTGGCAGGGATAAGGACCGAGCTAATAGAGGGAGGCAACGGGAGGATAACAATAGGAGAGGAAGGAATAATAGAGGTGAAAGCGAGAATAGGAACAAAAAGGTGGAACTTTGTAGGAGACTATGTGAGCGGGGACTTGGGAAGGAAACTAGAAAGGAGGAGTGGACAGAAAGGGGAGAGGAAGAGGGGGAGACGCTAATAGGAGATTTTAACGCGAGGACGGGAATAAAGGGAGGGGGTACTTTGGGAGAGGAAGACGAGGAAGTGAGGAATTCGAAAGACGGATTGGAGAACGCGGAGGGGAAAAAATTGGTGGGATGGTTGGAGGAACGGGGGTGGGGGATTTTGAACGGGACCACGAAAGGAGACGAGAGGGGGCAATTCACGTATACTGGGGCAAGGGGGGAGACGGTTATAGATTACGTAGTAGGGGAGGTAGGCATAGCGGACAGGGTGGAGAGCTTAGGGGCAGGAGAAGGAGTAGAATCAGACCACCACTCACTAATTGTGAGGATAAGGGGGGAGAAAGGAAAAGGGGAGAAGGAAATAGGAGTGGGGCAGGGTGGGGGGGGGGTATGGAACGAGAGGGGCAGGGAGAGATTCAGAGAGGAAGTGGCGGGGATAGGGGAAGAAAGGGGACGAGGACTAGAAGAAGAACTACAGGAGGGTTGGCGGAGAGTAAGACGGGGGCTAGAGGAAGGAGGGAGAGAAAGGGAGAGGAGAAAAGTGAGATGGTGGGACGAGGAGTGCAGGATAGTAAAAGGGGAAGCAAGAAAGGCGCTGAGAAGATGGAGAATAGGGAGGGCGAGAGATGAAGAGTACAGGGAGCAGAAAAGGTTGTACCAAAAAATATGCGAGGAAAAGAAAAAGGAAGAGGCGGACAGGTTTATAAAGGAGGCAGAAGAAGTAAGGAATGAGAAATAGGTTTGGGAGATAGTGAACAGGGGGAGGAAGAAGAGGAAGAGGGTAAATGAGAAGATAGAAATGAACGATTGGAAGAAGCATTTTATGACGGTACTGGGCGGAGTAGAAAGGCAAATAGTGAGGGGGAAGGTAGGGAGGAGAAGAGGGAAGGAAAGGGACGAGTAGCGTGGGATGAGGTAGCAAGGGTATTTAGAAACTTAAGGGACAATAAAGCAATGGGGGGAGACCAAATACCGAACGAAGTATGGAAGTATGGGGGGCTGGAGGTGCAGGGGTGGGCGTGGGGAATGATAAATAAGGTGTGGAGAGGGGAAGGGTGGCCGGAGGAGTGTAAAGAGGGGGTAGTGGTGCCGATTCTGAAAAAGGATTCTGAGGAATACAGAGGGGTGACAGTGATGCCGACATTGTATAAAGTGTATGCGGCGGTGTTTGCGGAAAGGTTGGTGGTGGAGATGGAGGAGGGTGGAATGGTGCCAGACAACCAGACGGGATTCAGGAGGGGTATGGGAACGATGGACAATGTGTATGTCATAAATTATATGATAAGCAGAAGGATTGAGAAGGCAGGGGGGAAAATGATCATGTTGTATATCGATCTAAACGCCGCATTCGACTCAGTGGACAGGGAGGTGTTATGGAGAGCAGTGGAGGAGAGGGGGGTAAGTGAGGACCTAAGGAGACGGATAGAGGAGATATATGCAGAGACGAAGAGTAGGGTAAGAGTAGGAGGAGAGGAGGGGGAGAACTTCTGGACGGCTAGAGGACTAAGGCAGGGGTGCCCGCTGAGCTCCGAAGAAGAGTTGGCGGATGATAGGAAAGTGAGAGAGGTATCTGGACAAGAAGGAACGACTGCTGAATGTGGAGAAGTCGAAAGTCATGAGATTCACGAAAGGGTGGGGGGGGGGGGAAGAAGAAGCTAAGTTGCAGGTGGAAAGGAAGGAGGATTGAGGAGGTGTCGAAGTTTACGCACCTAGGCTACGAAATAGGAAGGAACGGAGGGCAGGAGGGGCAGGTGGCGGCAAGGGCAAGAAAGGTAGCGGTGGCTATGTGGCAGGTATGGAGAATCGGAAAAAGAACATTTGCAAATGACGTAAAGAGGAGGTTATTATTGTTTGACGCATTAGTATGGACGGTGGAGAGTTATGGAGTAGAGGTATGGGGTTGGATGGACAGGAAAGCAGTAGAGGCGACGCAGGAGAGATATAATGGGGTGGAGAGGGTAACGCCGGGGTACATGGTAAGGAAAGAGGTGGATAGGGAGAAGCTGCGGATACAAGCAGGAAGAAGAGCTTGGAATTTTGAGATGAGGCTGGAGGAGGGAGGAGGGAGTGGGTGGGCGAGAAAGTGTTGGAAGGAAATAAAGAAAAGAGAAGGAAGAGTGTCTCCGTGGGAGGAGGAAAGGAGAGGGTTTTATAAAGAGGTAGGACTAGGGACAGAGGAGGTGAGAAGGCTAAGGGAAGTGGTGAGGGAGGGGTACGGAGAGATAGAGAAAAGATACAGAGAAAGGGACGAACAGTAAGCATGGGAAAAGATAATGGGGTCAAGGTACAACAAGTGGTATAAGTGGACGAGGGGGGAAGGGTTCCCGGAATATTTGAGAAAGGGGTGAAGAGAAAGTAGATAGAGAAGGATCGCAAGGTTTCGGTTGGGAAACGAAGTAAGGGAAGCAAGGTACTGGGAGAAGATGGAGAGAAGGGTATGCAGGGTTTGCAGGGGAGCGGAAGAATCTTGGGAGCACGTGTGGGAAAGATGGAAGGAAAGGGAGGACAAAAGTAGGTGGGAGCAGAAAGTAAGAGAAGTGCTGGGAGAAGAGGGAGAGGGGGAAGGGTGGTTAAGAGCGTTGGAAGAAGAGAGGATCGGGGTACAGGGGAGAGATCTGGGAGAAAGGAGGAGAGAGAGAGAGAGAGAGAGAGAGAGAGAGAGAGAGAGAGAGAGACAGACAGACAGAGCTGAAGGAAATGAAAGGATAGAAGGATGAATGCACAGAGTGTAATATGGGAAAATAAACAGGCGAGGGAGTGATGAGAGCAGTGGGAAGCGAGGGGGGGGGGGCGCCGCGAGAGGGGGACAAGGCGGTGAGAGGCGAGCGAGAAGCGAGAGAGAGGCGAGAGGCGAGCGAGGGCGACAATACGTGAGCGAGGACGCCGAGACGCGAGGTGTATATAATGTATATATTGTAAATAATGTAAATCTGGGGTTAGGGTTAGGGATGAGAAGTAAGACTAAGTAGAGTTAAGAGAAATTGGCAAAGCGGAAACGGATGTTCTCATAACCCCATGGGGAGCAATACACATACATACATACATACATACATACATTACTTTCTTCTTTTAATATTTATTCTTTTCAATTCTTTTAGTATGTATTGTTCTGATATTAGAAATGTACTAATGCCAGATTCGGCTATACCGAAACACATGTCTCTCAAAAGAAGTAAAATCATCGGAATTATAGAAAATGTCGTAAATGAATCCATTGTTAAAGGGACTACAGAAATTTTATAGGACAAATTCTTTTCTTTTTTAATTGATGAAACTACAGATACATCTGATACAAAAATTTATGTTCCTTATTTCGATATGTGCGCAAAGATGAGATGCAACGCCAAAACAAATAGAATGCTACAAATGTCATAAAAGGGGTCATAAATCATCACAGTATCGTATGAAGGGACCTAATTAGCGTGGGCGAGGACAAAATTATCTTCCATGCAACAATAATAACTATCATCAATCCCATGCCACAGGATCTGAAACACAAGATTACGGATATAACTTCATTGCAATGGATGAAGAACAAATAATGTACAATAATGCTGAAGAAACCGGCAACAGTATAACCTCTATCATAGATTCAGGCGCAACAGAGAATTTAACACGCCGGCAGCCGCGCGCGTGTACTCAGTACACGGAGGTCAGTTTTTGGCTGAAAAAACCGTTTTACCGTGATGTATTGTACCCAGCACCCCTATGTATTCTTCCAGCGGACATTTTTGCATAATGCTACGTACTTGTCAGGTTCAAATTCAGGTTGGAAGTGTCTCTGATTGAATGAAAACAAAAGTATGCCGGGTATCCTGCCGGCGAGCGCGCCCGTGTACTCACAAGTTTCCCAGGTGTACGCCTCCAATTGCTTTGGATTTTGGATATGTTTTAGACAACCGAAAAATAAGATATGTGTTTTTTTAGTTTGGCCTGTTTGCATGTTTAGGGGGTGAAACCACCCCTCAAAGGTTTTCAAGTGTTCGCCTCCGATTGTTCTGGTTTTTGGATACGTTTTAGAGGGCCGAAAAATAAGATATACGTGTTTTTTTATTTTGGCCTGTTTGCATGTTTAGGGGGTGAAACCACCCCTCAAAGGTTTTCAGGTGTTTGCATCCGATTGTTCTGGTTTTTGGATACGTTTTAGAGGACCGAAAAATAAGAAACTGGGGTCTTTTTATTATGGCCTGTTTGCGTATAGGGGGTGAAGCCACCCCTCAAAATTCATAAGGGGGTACAAAATTATATTGAGTATAATTTCATATGGAAACACATATCCAACAACCAAAGCAATCAGAGATGATCACATGAAAATCTTATAACTTTGAGGAATGCTTTCACCCCCTAAATATACAAACAGGCCAAAATAAAAAGATACCTGTTTCTTATTTTTCGGTCCTCTAAAACATATCTAAAAATCAAAGCAATCGGAGACGAACACCTGAAAATCTTGTAACATTGAGGGTTAGTTTCACTGCCTAAATATGAAAACAGGCCGCTATAAAGAAACACGTATATCTCATTTTTCGGTCCGCTAAAACATATCCATAAACCAAAGCAATTGGAGGCGTACACCGGGGAAACTTGTGAGTACACGGGCGCGCTGGCCGACAGGATACGCGGCATACTTTCGTTTTCATTCAATCAGGGACACTTCCAAACAGAATTGGAACCTGACAAGTACGTAGCATTATGCAAGAATGTCCGCTGGAAGAATACATAGGGGTGCTGGGTACAATACATCACGGTAAAACGGTTTTTCAGCCAAGACAGACCTCCGTGTACAGAGCTCACGACGCGCCTGCTCCTGTAAAACTTTCAGACGCGGCCGCCGACGGGTTAATAAAAGGAGACATGGAGAAATACATGAAGAGTATTGAACAGCGAAGGGTCAATGCAGACGAGCGATGCAACGTCGCTGCGATTATATGTACAAAGAGATTCACACGTGTGGCAATTTTTTGCGGCAGTATTGTTCTATCACACTGCCGCAAAAATTGAGTCCCGTGTAAATGTCTCTATATACATATATGTACTGCTGTGAGATCGCAACGACGCCGCATCGCTCGTGTGCGTTAACCCTTAAACATGAAATAGAAATAAAAATAGCAAATGGAAATATATTGTCCGCAAATAAAAAAGGCATAAATACAATCTATAGTAAACGAACAAAAAAAAAATATAGACGCACTAAAGTCGTGTTCAGATATATTGGCTGGTGAGTTTCGTGAGGGGTATTATCCCACTACACTGCTTGCCTGCCTCGGTTCTCCTTTTCTCTACGTTCTCACTCACTCTCGGGCTACGCCTAATCGTCGCGCGGTGGGGATTGGTGTCCGTGAGGAAAGTACACACGCAGCGAAGCATCCCCACTACTTTGAGTACATAGACGGGACACGATTCCGAGCGGTCGTTTTTCGCTCCTTTCTTGCCGAAGGCGAAAGCGAGATGGCACGAGAGCGAGTCAGAGTTCCTCGCGAATAAATACTGTACAGACATTGTAATGCTGAAGATAACTCATAATGAAAAATGTAACAGTATTTACATGTAATTGCATGTACATTTTATTTATTTATTTATTATTATTGTTTAATGCTATTCTTGGACTGCAGTGAAACCTGGAAACGCAATGCAAAGACGGAACGAAAATATTAATTTTTTGTGGCCTCAATTAAAGAATAAACTTCTCGAAATTTGTCCACAGCCTTAACCTTTAGAGGGTCGCGATTTTTCCATTGACATTGTAAATTTTATTTACTTAAAATTTATGTACATATACCACCAAAATGGCCGGCAAAGTATCCAAATTCTTAGGTGGCCACTATAGTGGTCGCGAACCGTATGGCATATACTGAAATTTTTTAAATTTGAACTTTAATATTTCTAAGGGTTTTTGATATCGCTAATTACGATTCTAAGATCAGAGTATCGAAATTTTACGCAGAAACAGTGTTGCCAACCAAAAGCCTAAATGAATAACAGCAGTTACATTCGTAAATAAATATTTTCTTTGGCGTTATCCAAAGCTAACGATTTGGACGTAGAAAGTTTTGTAGCTCTTTTTTTTGTTTTTGGGGTTTTTGTGTTATTTTTGGATTTGTTTTTTTTAGTTTTCTGATTTTACTATTTATAATGCGAGCTGCAGTCGTGCAACTCACTAATACTCATGCATTAAACAAAATGAACAATGAATGTGAATCTCTTTGTTGCGTTATTTTATCTGTTTGTTCATACTTCTTGTCCTTCCAAATGAAAATAAAAAAGAATGAACTTATATGTCGGAAATTCGAATTTACGGTATTGACTGTTTCGTATAGAAATCCTCAAAACAGTGTTATGCACAATGCAGTGTCACATGTAGAGCGTATATAGAGTTTGACGTTTAATTTGTCGTAATGAACACAAATTGCATCGTCGGTTTTTATCCAGGAATTTGGGGAAATATCGACGTATTAGTCGAGACGGTTTGGGCAGATGAGAAGTGGAGTCATTCGGATCAAGATTCGGTAAAGCCCCAAGCACTTGTAAACGAAATGAAGGAAAGGATACACGTTCATTATTCATTTTGTATAATGCATGGGCATTAGTGAGTTGCACGACTGCAGTTCTCATAATAATTAGTAAAATTAGAAAATTAAAAAACAAATCCAAAAATAACACAAAACGCCAAAACTTTCTACGTCCACGTCGTTAGCCTTGGGTAACGCCAAAGGAAAGAATAATTATATGAATATAACTGCTGTTATTCATTTAGGCTTGTTTTAAGTTGACAACACTGTTTCTGCGCAAAATTTCGATAGTCTGACCTTAGAATCGTGATTAGCGATATCAAAACCCCTTAGAAACATTAGTCCAAATTTAAAATTTTTCAATGGCGACTATAGTGGCCAGCCCGGCCCTCTAAAGGTTAAGTAGGGGAAAATCATACAAAACCCCACGCGAGACGCTAATATTTCAACTTTTTAATTACTTTAAAAAAACTTTTCAAATACATTGTCTTATCCGCAGGGCTTTATTTTTTCATAAGCTCGTCATTCCCTAATCTTGACCCGTCCTGTTGACTGTTGAGCTTTGAGCCCTGCTTTCTTGATATCTTCTTGGGTAGATAAATAAGAAAACGTGAAATCTTCGATGTACTTGAAAGATCCAATTTTGGGATAAATAGTCCTTAACAAAAATTTAAGATATGGACATAAATATTGCCATACATTCGTCGTTCTAACAGGTCGAATAACGAATAAATTCTTATTCGAATAAATCTGGCTTGAATAACGGTACAGATTTATTCATGAATAACGAATAATTTTTCGTCGAATAAAATCGTTATTCGTTATTGTTAGAAATTTAGACGGCAATTTACTCGTTACTGTACTATATATATATATATATATATATATATATATATATATATAATGGTGTATGTATATATATATATAATGGTGTTTATTTGTTTCCCCTGGGAGATTACAATCCATACACCTCCTCCTCTTCCTTCTACATTCACCTTAACCTATTCCTTACTCTATTCCTTAATCTATTTCCTAACTCTATACGCCCCTTAACCACTACTTAACTCTAATCGCCCGCTCCCCTCCGCCACGCACGCCGCTCACACCCCCTTCCCTATCCTTTGACCCCCGCTTCCGTGTTGAAGGAAAAACCTTGCTCTGAATAATCTGTTTAGGGCGCCCCGTTTGGGGCACCATCGAAATTCCGGATGGCTCCGTCACTGGGGATCGCGAGGTCCGCGATCGTCTTTTGATTTCCCTCGCCTGTCTGACTCGCGGAACACGAGGCAGTCAGTCTGTTACGATTTGTTGTGCTGTGACGCAGTCGTTTTGGTTCCAGCTCTATTCTAATAAATATATTACTCATACAAGGACCAAGTATTCCAAAACCTGGCATTATCCCATCAACATTCCGCATGCCACCACTCACTCTCATTTCTTCGTCTCCCATTCCTCCACTCATTCTCCTCTCCTTTCCTCCACCTTCCTCATCCACTTCTCCCCTCCACACTCGATATCTAGTATCTCCCCCACCCTCTCCTGCCACCCTCCTTCTTGCCATCCCATACACTCCTCCCACACATGTTCCCATGTTTCCTCTCCCCATCTACATACCCTGCACTTCCTTCTTTCCTCCTCCTCCCAATACTTCCGTCCCCTTAACCCTTTCCCCAGCCTAAACCTCGCCACCCTTTGCCACCTGCTTTCCCCCATCCCTTTCTCAAATGCCCTGGCATCCCTACCCCCTTCACCATCCCATACCACCTATTGTATTCCGAGCTCCTAATCCTTTTCCACCTTTCCTCCTCCTGCATTCTTCTCTCCCTACACACCAATTCCTCCCCCCTCAGTTCCCCTCCATTCCTCATTCTTTCTATCCCCTCTATTGTCCATCCCCTTTCTTCAAAGTACTCCTTCCTTTCCAGTTCCCATCCCCCCAACGCTTTCCCCCTCCTCGCCTTCCCTTTAATCTCCTCCCGGCATCTCCTTGCTATCTCCCTCCCCCCGCCTCCCTCCTCCAGCTTCCTTTCATATCCCCATGCCCTCAACCCCGCCTTTCCTCTCAGCATCTCCCTCTGCAGTTCCTCCCTTACCATGTACCCTGGCGTACACCTTTCCACCCCCAGCACCGACTTTAAATACCTATCCTGCAGCCCCTCCACTCTGTCCCTACACTTCCAACCCCACACCTCCACTCCATAACTTATCACAGCCCATACCAACTTCTTAAACATCCCTTCTCCCCCAATCCTTCCCAAACCTCCTCTTCCCTATCCCTCACACCTGACCCATCACCGCTGCCACCTTCCTCACCCTTTCTCCTACATGTGCCTCCTGCCCCCCATTCCTCATCAGTGTATACCCCAGATACTTGAATTCCTTTACCTCCTTCAGCACCCTTCCCTTCCATCTCCACGTTACCTTCCTTCCATCTCCCACCCCTCGTTCTACACCTCATTATCTTTGACTTTCCTATATTCACCTGCAGCCCCTTCTCTTATCCAATTATCTTTCCAGCTTCTCCATCATCCTTTTCATTCCCTCCTCATCTTCCGCCAACACCGAAATTTCATCCGCGTATGCCAGCGTGTAGACTTTCTGCCCCCTACCATCACTCCTCCCCACCCTCCTTTCTCCAACTCCTCGTCTATATCCGCCAGGAACAAAGTAAACAGGCTGGGACTCAGCGGACGCCCCTGCCTCACCCCCCTTGCCGTCCAGAAGTCCTTCCCTTCCTCATCCCCCACCCTTATCCTACACACCGTCTCCTTCAGCACCTCCTCACATCTCCCAACCAACCCCCCCCCCTCACTCCTCTCTCTCCCATTGCCCTCACCAACATCTCCCTGTCCACCGAATCGAATGCTGCCTTCATGTCAAGGAACAGTACTACCATCCCCCCTCCTTTCCTTTCACCTGCCTGTTAATCACGTAGTTTAGCACATATATACAATCCGTGCACCCCATCCCCCTCCTGAACCCCGCCTGACTTGACGGCAACATCCCCTTTTCCTCAACCTCCTTCCTCAACCTTTCCGCTAACACCGACGCATACACCTTATAGGCTGTCTGCGTCAGTGTTACTCCTCTATATTCCTCCACCCTTTTTCCTACCCCTTTTTTCAACACCGGCACTGCCACTCCTACCCTCCACTCTTCCAGCCACCCCTCCCCTTTCCATACCCTATTACACACCTCTCCCAACCATTCCTCCACCTCTATCCCCCCATACTTCCACACCTCATTTGGTATTCCGCCCCCCCCCTAACGCCTTTCCGTCTTTCAACCCCCTCAGCGCCCTTCTTATCTCCTCTTTTTCTATATCCCTCTCCTTCTTTTTGCTCCCTTTCTTACCCTCCACCCCCCCCCCCTAGCAACTCCCTAAAGTACTCGTCCCACTCCTCTATTTTTATCTCCTCACTCACCCCCTTCTCTTCCTCCTTTCCCTATTTACCACCTTCCATATCTGCCCCTCCGTTCTAATCCCCTCCAATTCCTTCTCCCACCTTTCCACCTCCTTTTTCCTCTTTTCCTCACACATCCTCTTGTAGGGGAAAGGTGGGATAGTTGATCACAGTTTTGCCATTTTATTAAAATAATAATAATGGTTTGCTTTGTTTCTATTTAAATACTTAAGTTGCGATTCTACGAGTATTCTCAATATACTTGTACAAATTGTGAGAGGTGAAAACTAATTTTAATGGCAGAATTTAAACATTTTCCGGCAGTGACGTTATGCACAAGTATCCCCCACTAAGGGGGAGACTTGATCAAAAGGTTAGGGAGACTTGATCAATGAACTTTGAGATATAAATAACACATTAATTTTGAAAAAAATATTTATTACCTTAGTGAATAACATGAAATAAAGGGAATATCATAAATGGAAAGTAAACTATAACTAACTTGAAAGAATTACTGAAAAAATAAAACCGAAGAATGACAAAACTCTATGACATAAAGCAACATAAATGCATTCTTAAAAGACATTTCACTTATTGTTAGATATCATCTAATTCAGATGATGATGAAGAAAAGATCTTCCGTCTCACTTTCTTTGTCGTATTTCTCTGTTTCATTAGCCGTTCTATGATTTTTTCTGGGGCTTATTCACCTGTTCAAGTATCCCACCTCACATACTGATCAAATATCCCTCAATGCACTCGATTTGAAAAAGGTGAAAAACTAAACTTACCTTAAATATTTAGATCAATCAATAAATAGCATTAATAGACCAGAAATGGCTGTTTTTACTTAATATATTTTAAATCGTTGAAAATGCAACATTCAGTCGAAAAGGGGGAAGAGCAAGGTGACCGAAATATTTACTTTTTGGCTGCAAATAAGATCGAAGCTAATACCTACATTATTCTATGCTCCCGAAAGAAAACTGCAACGTGAAGTGTTGCGATAATGCAAACATTACCACGATAACGTGACAGCAGGCACAAATTGCCAATATATTAATTAAACAACTGACGTGATCATGTATCCCCGATGATCAACTATCCCACCTTTCCCCTACTCCTTTTTCCTTTCCTTATACTTTTTCCCATCACCTCCTCCCCTTCTCCACCTCCTTAGCTCTTTCCTCACCCACCCTTTCTCCTCTTTGCACTCTCTGTCCCACCAGCCCCCCTTCTTTCCCCTTTACCCACCATTCCCTGCATTCCCCATTGCCTCTTTCACCCTTTTCTTCAGCTCCACCCATTCCTCCTCTATTCCTCATTCTCCCCTGTCTCTTTTACCAAATTTCCTTGCGAATTCCTCCTTACCCTCCATCGTCCAGTTTCCTCTCCCACCTCTCCTTCCTCCTCCTTTCTTCCTCCTTTCCTCCTGCCCAGCTGGTTCCCCCCTCAGCCATACAACTACCGGGTGGTGGTCTGAGTCCATTCTCTCCCCTGCCTCCATCCCGCCTACCTTCTCCCTTGTTTCGTCATTCCCCACTACATAATCAATCACCGAATTCCTCTCCCCCCTGTGTATGTCCACTCCCCCTCCTCGTCCCCCTCCTCATCGTCATTTAGAATTCCCCACCCCCTCTCCCCCAGATACCTGCATAGCCTCCTCCCCTCACCATTTACCACCTTATCCTTCGACCTCCTTCCCACTCCTCCCATTTCCTTTCCCCTTTCCATTCCTCCTCCGTCCTTCTTCTCTCCTCTCTCTCCTTTCTCACCTCCTCTCTTAATTCCCTTATCTCCCCCACCAACTCCCTTATCATACCTTCCATCCCCCCTTTCTCCTTCTTTCTCTCCTCCCTCTCACTTCCCCTAGGCGATCTCACCGTTTTTCCGCTTTTCTTAAAACCCCCCCTTCCCTCGCCCTCCGTCACACCTGACTCCTCCTCCCTCTCCCTCTTTTTTCCCAATTAACTATCAAAACTCCCCACGCTACTCCCTATGCTACTTACACTATCCTTTCTATACCTTTCCTCATTCTTTTGCTTCCCTATTCCTTTTTCTCCCTCTTTCCCCCTTCTCTAGCCACTCCCCCCTTTCCGTTCATTTGCCTTTCCGCCCACTCCCCCCCCCCTGCCGCACCATCCTTCCCTTTATTCATTCTCCTAATTCCTTTAACCACCGTTCAAATCTTCCGCCATCCTCTCAAATCTTCCACCTCTTCTCCTCACCCAACAGATGTCTCCACCTGTCAAATTTCGCCTATCTCTTCCACTTAACCTCCAAACCTTAATTCTTCTATTCTCCTGCCACCCTCTATCCCAACCCTCTTCCTCTTATCCCCAGCCCTTCCTCACCTCACCCTAAACTTCCACACTAACACTCCACCCTCTCCTTTACCTCCTACCCAGCCTTTCCTTCACCTACGCACACCGCTCACTCTCACACAACTGTCACGCCCGCGAACAGAAACGGAAGTCCTACTGTACTATATAGATATATATTTAAAATTAACGGTATACGTGTTCAGGTTTGTCCTCACTCTATAACAGTCTTATGCATACTAACTGTCGCATGGATCGCGCGGCTCGCTGAGGTGTCGCGATGGTCGGCTATTGTGGTATTAAGATATTTCCACAGTTATTCGCGAATAAATCGTGGGGATTTATACGAATACGTATCCGAATGAAAATTTAGTCGAATAATGCACAACTCTGTCTGTCAGCCTAAAATTACACAATTAGAATAGGTGTGCGTTCGCTCCGAAAAAATTCCGGAGCTTTATTGGTCAGAACATTGATTCTTTCTCGATAGCTTCATTTCGTATTGCTCTAGAATAGCTTCGCAACGCACACAACTATTACGCTAAGAATAAATCACAGCCACACGGGTTCGTTCAGGTGGAGTCGAGCTGCGTTCCCGTTACTCCACCATACCCTTCGGGGGCCGAGCAACTTCAACTGCCAATCCATAATCGTCAGGTGGTGGTGGCTGATTTCTCCTCGCGCGCTGCTCGCGAAAACGAACTCACCGGCCAATATATCTGAACACGACTTTAGTCCGGGAGTTGTAAATAATATATCAGTAAAGAAGTTAATGAAGAACAACTATAAAGTAACATGTAATAAGTATGGCACAAGAATAATGTATGGTAAGAAAATATGGGAATGTGACTAAAGAAATGTATTATATACATTCCAAGGTAAAATAGTACACGTTGCAGAACATATTAATATATGTAATAATAGCAATATATAGCACCAAAGAATAGGTCATCTAAATAGAAATGGGCTAAGGTTAATGAAATTAACAATGTCAAATGAAGCCTATGAGCCATGCATGAAAAGTAAGTTAACAAGACACCATTTAAGGGGGTAGACACGTCACGTGGTCTGGCCGATTCGGCAGGTCGGTATTACAGCAGGTTTTTTCTGCACTGAAATGGTATTACCCATAGATACGCGGCTGCCTGTGCACGCGAGAGGGAACTGTTTGCTATTTCCATATGTTATTTTGAATGTGGAAAGAAATTCTCAGCTGTTGCGTTGTACTTTTTAAACAGAAAGTCTGCTGGTACTGCAAACGTAGAAAATTCATTATACATTTACTTGAAATGTGCTTATGCTACAATATTCTACGTTGGCAGTAAGGAATTATAAGTGAAAAGGAAAAATAGATGAGGGCATGTCCCCAGAAAATGAAGTTTGTTAGGATAAACATTTTTTAATTAGCAAAACACTGAAACAGAACATGAAATACACATCCTATGCAGAAAGCAGTTATGAACAAACATATATAAAATTGTGTTTGATGTTGAATCTAACGCGTGATTATTATGTGGTCCCTCCTCGAAGTGACAGAAAATATAACCTATGTATATGCTATAAGACAATAAATATTTAGCGGCTATTTCGTTGCATTACGCTACATTTGTGAACTTTTCATCATCCTTCCGAAACATTATTATTACGCCGCAACAGTATCTTTAGGCAATCGGGTATAGCATATAGGTTATATTTTCTGTCACTTGGAGGACCGAATTTTCTGTCCTCGAAGTGACAGAAAATATAACCTATATGCTAGACCCGATTTCCTAAAGATACTGTTGCGACGTAATAATAATGTTTCGGAAGGATGATAAAAAGTTCACAAATGTAGCGTAAAAGAACGAAATAGCCGCTGAACATTTATTGTCATATAGCGTATACATAGGTTTTACTTTCTGTCGCTTCGAGGAGGGGACCATAGACATATATAGACGGCGGAGCGTAAGCTGAGGGGGGTGGCAAGGTTCGCGGTAAGGGGAGCGATACGAGTAAATCGGACAACGCTGTGGTTATGCATGCCGAATGCATCCGAAGCTAACCGACGCGCCTGTATCTGAACCTATGCCTTTACCCCTCCAAGTCTTCCTTCCCCACGCCGATAGTCCCATCTTCTGATCCGTCTATATATGTCTATGGAGGGGGCCATGTAATAATCGCGCGTATCCAGCCTGCGCATTTTTTTTATGAAAAAATTATTTAAATCGGACTATTTTTAACGAAACGGGCTTTCAATTCTGCAAACAAATTTTTCACATAATTTCCTTAATTATGGTTTGAGTTGTATCATTTTTGGGGCCAATTTGATTGAGAAAGTATAAGGAATCGATTGACGCCACGATCGCAAAGATCTGATTAGAAATTGCAAAACTTCAGATTCATCAGTGCTTAGTGCGCAACATTGTATGGCCCCGCTGGTTTCAAGCGTCGAAGCCGACGAAACTCAGCGAGACACATGTGTAAAATAACATATTTGCAGTTTTATAATTGAAGATGTAGTGAACGTTACAGGACTGTCTTTATACATGGCTCTCACAAACAAAATCGCCTGACTTGTTAGACATGAAACCGGGCATACAAATGGTTGCGCATATCGCCGAAAGCATCAGAAAGAATATGTACAGTCTTCCAATGTTTCAATTGTTGAGAAGCCTTTGGGCTCAGTTTATCGGGAAAGACCTACCCACCCCACTGTTTTGCTTTCTCGTTGCGAGCGTGGACCTTCGGGTCCTAGTAGACCGCCCTTTGACAGCCGAGAACAATAAAACCGACGAGCTAGATAAAATACCCAGTACAGAAAAATAAAATGTTCGTGTTTTTGATAAGTATTGATGAAAGTATTACCGATGAATTTTTTAGGATTTCCCGATGAAAATGATATCAAACATGGAGCAATTCGATCAATTTTCATTGAACGTAGAGTGTGTTCTAATCATGTATTCATAAGAAAAAATAGACTGAATTGCTTCGTGTCTTGACTCACCAACAATCCATGAATGGTAACACTCTCATCAAGGTGTAATGAGAAATTTTGAACATTTCGTATTCAGTACTGGATGACTCAAGTCGCCGTCGACCGAGGGTGTACCGCTGGTGCGCTATTTCACTCGCACTCGGTTCACATCGTTCGGTCTCGTTGTCAAGCGGTTCGAGCGAGGGCCCTGATAGGGGTGAATTTATTTGGGAAACAAAAGTCGCGTCATTCATGACACCTACTCGCGAACAGATATACATATGTACGAGAAGAAACAATGCAATTGCCCGATGACTTGAAGCAACATTTCAATAGGTAAATGCATGAAACTCTGGGATCAGGAATTCCGAACCCAGTGGGGCATATGTAAGAACTGGCGAAATTCAACAATAGTTCGTCGTCTAAATTTTACAATTAAAGTATTTATTTGACGTGAATATAAAGTTTGTTAGCAAAGTCTTTCTCGATTTGAGTTCTGTAGAAGGCTGATTTTCCTTCGCCATGGAAAGTCCCCTCTTGTCCTTCTCGCTGGCAATCATGCGACTCGCTGAGTTTCGTGGGCTTCGGCGCTCGAAACCAGCGGGGCCATACAATGTTGCACGCTAAGCAGTGACAAATCTGCAGTTCTGCATTTCTAATCAGATTTTTGCGAAAGTGACGTCAATCGATTCCTCATGTTTTCTCGATCAAATTGGCCCCAAAAATGATATAATTCGGAACAAAATTAAGGAAATTACGTGAAAAATTTGTTTGTAGCAGTGAAAGCCCGTTTTGTTAAAAATAGTCCGATTTAAATTATTTTCTGCCAATATAACCGGGAGAATGCCAAGAATCCAATGGTATCACTTTCATATTGATACGATGAAAAATAAACAAATTCTGTTTGTTTATAATCGATGACACATCGCCGAGCACGGCGATCTCGCGCGGCTCGGGACACAAAGGTTCTCGTCGGTTACTCGGACTTCTAAGATCGTATTCAGATTTATTGGCCGGTGAGTTTCGTAACTAAGGGTGTGCGGTTACCCGATTTTTCGGGCTCGGGACGGGCCGGCAACTTTCGGGCGAAAGACTCGATTCGGGCTACAAGCATAGCCGCCATGAGCGGACAATTTGATTTCAGGTCGGCTCGGCAAAACTCGGACGCGATCGGACGATATCGTTACCAGTAATAGATTAAAATTATTACCTGAGAACATAGAAAAATTATGTTTCTTACACGTGAATTTGAAATAATAAAATATTCGCCTCCTGTATATTGTTGTTATTATGAAACATTCAGGAAATATTCCTTTTTGTATGCTTATAGTTCGTACGTTCTCTATTTTAAATCTGAACCTATCCGGAAAAATATAATACCCTATATATTCCCTTTACATAAAGTACTAAGTATGAAGTATATTTTATTCAAATTTTAAAATATTGTCGATATAAAAATAGTCTTCTTCCCAAGTTTTGAACATGGTATTTATTTAAGTATGTATATGGACGTATTCAGTATTCACAGACTATTTGGTAGCAATGAAAATACATATATATGTAAATAAATAATAAGATACAAATTATGATTCAACAGGAAACAGAAAGGGAAAAACTTATCACTCTGGTATCGATATAAATGATATACATAATTCTTTCCGTCTCGGTCCGCTCGTAATAGCTGGCTTTCGAGCCGATCGCGTCCAAGTTTTGCCAAACCGACCTGAAATCAAATTGCCCGCTCATGGCGGTCATGCTTGTAGCCCGAATCGAGTCTCGGGATCCCGAAACCGTCTGGATCTCGAGCAATACGAAAGTATCGGGACCCCGCCCGATCCCACCTGTGTGAACTTAGCCCCCCTTTTTTCGAAAACTTAAATTTTCGATATTGTACCAGTTTGTACTAGGTTTGTACCGCGTTGTACCGTAGCGAGTTTTCAAAAATTCGAAATCGTTTTCGAGATAATTAGAAAATAAAACAAAAACCAGCCCCCCATTTTTCGAAATTTCGATTTTTAGCGATTGTACTGCATTGTACTAGGTTTGTACCGCGTTGTACCGTTCCGAGAAATTGTTTAACTCTTTTGGTTTCCGAGAAAAATCGAAATAACCAAAGTGTCGAGTCGTACTACTGGGGAAAAAAAAATTGCGAAAAATTAAAAACTCGAGGTTGTACCAGTTTGTACTAGGTTTGTACCGCGTTGTACCGTTCCGAGAAATTGTTTAACTCTTTTGGTTTCCGAGAAAAATCGAAATAACCAAAGTGTCGAGTCGTACTACTGGGAAAAAAAAAATTGCGAAAAATTAAAAACTCGAGGTTGTACCAGTTTGTACTAGGTTTGTACCGCGTTGCACCGTTCCGAGAAATTGTTTAACTCTTTTGGTTTCCCAGAAAAATCGAAATAACCAAAGTGTCGAGTCGTACTACTGGGAAAAAAAAATTTGCGAAAAATTAAAAACTCGAGGTTGTACCAGTTTGTACTAGGTTTGTACCGCGTTGTACCGTTCCGAGAAATTGTTTAACTCTTTTGGTTTCCCAGAAAAATCGAAATAACCAAAGTGTCGAGTCGTACTACTGGGAAAAAAAAATTGCGAAAAATTAAAAACTCGAGGTTGTACCAGTTTGTACTAGGTATTTCACTTTTAAATTTTTGTATTTTAAATTATATGTTGTTATTCTTTCTACACTTATCTTCTTAAAAATTAATAAAACTTACGCAGCTACAGTTTTTTCTGTTCATTTGTGACTGAAAATGCATGGGGTGTAATTACATACCTATACACGGTTAACGTTAAACTATTTGTACGCGGAGTGAAGGTGAAAATATGGGCCCATAAAGAGTGAGGCCCCAGCTTGCGCCTACTGCGCCTTATGGTAAATGCTGAACGAATATTCGAATAAACTAAGTACAGTATTGTCTCGTCAGGGGTTCGCTGGTCGGGACGGGCGTGTTCGTCCGAGTGTTCGTTTGTCGCTTTTTTTTGGCCGAAGGGGAGAGCGAGATCTAACGCTTTGCTTGCGGGGCGGCGTGGGCGACGGGCGCGAGTGCTCACATGAAATCGTAACTGCTCGACGCATGCGCGTCATGGTCAGATAGCCACGCACATCACGACTGTTTTTGGCGCCCCAGGCGACCTTGTCAAATTCCGCCATTTATTATAATACATTTAATTGAGCTTCTGCATGTCCTTACTCTTATTTTTTACTCGTAGTTTAAAACCGCTGTAGTACAGTTTGTAGTATTTCATTTAAAAATTTATTTTCAACAATGCCAACAATGAAAAGATCATTTTGCACCTCTTGTCAACTTTACGCCCTAGCAGTTGCCTAATTTTGCAGAGTAAAGTCATAAATAATCTCATATAAATGTATTATAATGAAGGGGGCAATTTGACAATTTCGCCTAGGGCGCAAAAAAGACTTGGGCTGGTCCTGCGTTCAGATTTTCCGTAGCGGTTCCCGCGCTTGCGATCATCGCGCACGCCCGTCGCGCACGCAAACGACGGAGTGTCACGGCATCCGAAAGACGGAGCGAGACAAAACATGAACGCGTCGTCTATCTCGTACCGTCTTCGCTCGCTTTCAGTGCCTCTCGCTCTCTCTCGTTCCATTTCGCTCTCGCCTTCGCCGCACAAAAGTGACACAGAAGTGGTGGGGGTAGCGAAAAGTCCGTATCGTGTACACCAAATTGAACCCGTAACGAGACAATACTGTATTCGAATAGGGTAACGCATACAGATGTTGACACCTATACAATGATTGACCCTCTTCCCCAAAAAGTAGGAAATACAATATAATGCTTTTTTCATATAATAAAATATATTTATATTTCCGTGGCCCAGATATTTTTGTTCCGAATATAATTATATTTTAACAAGCATAATGCGTTGACAATGAACGAACACGACCGTGTTTTCGAATGATTTCTGCGTCACGAACGTTTGACGAGAAAGGGTGCCGTTGTTAGTAATGGGATCAACACAGCAGCTTCGAAATCGATTCGAAGTTAATCAATCCTGTAAAGATTCGAATCGCTTCGACTGTTATTCGAAACAAATATTTCTTGAAAGTCTTGATAGGTCTTGAAGGTCTTGATAGGTCTTGAAAGTCTTGACAGTTCGGGATTCGGGAACCCGAGCTTCGGAACGAGTCGGACATATTCGGGGGGGATCGGGTGATATCTCGATACTCTCGAGTCGAGTCGCGAGATTCTCTCCAAATTCCGGATGAATGTTTCGGATCCCGATCCCCCCCGAATATTTCCGACTCGTTCCGAAGCTCGGGTTCCCGAACCTCGAACTGTCAAGACTTTCAAGACCTTCAAGAACTATCAAGGCTTTCAAGAAATGTTCGTTTCGAATAACAGTCGAAGCGATTCGAAACTTCTGTCCAGAATTCGAAGCGATTCGATTTGCTTGGCGACCATGACAAATGAGATTCGAAGCGATTAGAATCATTGTGTCATAGATTCGAAGCGATTCGATCGGTCTTGAGCCCATCACTAGCTGTTGTTTACATAAGCATAAATAGTATACAAATAAATTGTATACAGATTTAATGATAAAATTAATAGTTAATTTATTAAATTTATTCTTATTTAATAAATAAATTAAAGAAACTCGCCAAATTTAATATTCACCTGTTGATCAAAAACATGTCCATTTGTTTATACTTTAAGATCTGCTCTGCCCAATGAATTATTTTTTAAATGGCTGCAGTACATAGACTGTATAAAGGTAGCATAATCATTAGTCTTTTTATTGGGGGCTTCTATGAATGAGTTGATGAAATATTTACTGTCTTTGGTATAAATTATTAGTTTTTGTAAATATGAGTCGAAACATAAGCTGAACGATGACTTTAATAAGAGCCCTCGCTAACTTTTCCGGCGTTTGGATGGTAGACGCGTTGTCCAGAATTTTGGGAGGTGACAAATTCCAATTGTTTACACTTTTGAAGAAGAGGAGGGACCTCCCCTCTGTTAATTCGTCGGTGGAGGGGGTACCTTCGCCGTCTTGACGAGGTGGAGGAAATGTATTTACAACCAGCTGGTCCCAAAAACTAGCCAGGATGATCGGACAGAGCATTTCGCCAGGGTCGCGGTTTATGACGAAATTGCCCCGAGAGTCGGCGGTGGACAACGGTACATACAAGTACAGATGGTTACCAAATGTACCATCCGCCGACAGAGCAATATACGGATTAACTTGAAGCGAAGAAGGTCGAAATCCCTGAAAAAAACGGCACGATGCCGATTGCCCCCTATTCGACATTTGGCAAGCAAATGTTTCCCGATGAACGCTTCGAAAATAAGCAAGGAATACAATTACTACTATTGCTATTAATGAGCATTGTGATTCAACATTTAAATACACTAGGTCCCTAAATTTAAATAGAATTCATACCCTTCGTTGCAAAATTCATAGAACCAAAGATTAATAAAATTCCAAATTGTAAAGGCCAATATGAAAAGAATTTCACGGTAAAGTATGAACAAATATTGCATGTTCAGATTCCTATTCGGTACAATCCGAAATTCGATCGCTCCGAATATTCGAAGAAATTATTCGAAAATTCGAATGGTCGAATAATTACACGTCTACCCTGTACGTCGCGTCGCGTTTTTACGTATCACGTTCGCACACATTGTCCAAATTCGTGAGGAGCCGAGCCGCCCTTAGCACTGAGCAAGCGGTGCCCTTGCCCCGGGCCTCGCGCTTAGGGATTTCATTTTGTACAAATTAAATAAATTAATTATAGTTGTTAAGGTATCAATTTTTCACACATATTTTTTAAATTATATAGGTTAAAACTATAAATGCTCGATAGAAATCATAGTAGCAGAATTGCGGAATGTCGTAAAAATGTAGGATAATTATTGGAAATAGGGTTATCACCACCGACTTTAATGACCTTGTAATGTGTTGTCAAGATCAACATTTTAAATAACTTTTCTCTATACATATTACCGCCGGACTCCTTTAGATTTCGAGATATTCAGAAAATATTTTGGTATTTATTCGGAATCAGGGGCGAGAAGGCCACCTCGTTAGAGGGTTCGCAGCTACGTGTATGTAATTCAAACAAAATTGTAAAAATAATTAACAATCATTTTTTATTAATATCTAGGAAACTAATAAATATCCGAAGCATCCATACCAACATGGTACAGTTATGCATGCAACAAAATGTCGGTCGTAACAGAAATATACTTTCCAACTTGTTAATTTTCGACTTACGGTTTTTGTGCTATTGTGCTTATGTGTTATTTATTTATTTATTTTCATGTTAGGTTTTCTGTCTTTGGTAAGTATACAATTTTATATACTTATATAAATATAAATTTAATTAGGTAGTGCGTGTAGACACAGTCAATTAGATGTTTTAAATAATATCGACTTTTGCCCTGGGTCCCGCAAACTCTAGGGGCGGCTCTGTATGGAGCTATGGGGTTCCTCCGAAGGAACTGCTTAGACGATAGACACTTCATGTGTTTATGTTATAGTGCAGAAAAGCCTTCGACTTTCTCTTTGCATTCAGTTGAAACAGAACCATTCGAGCAGCAACTGCACAGTGAGACGTTTTAAGCATTTCTTATGCATTTTAAGTTACTGTTCAGTTTGTGTTTCGTTTTGTTCGTTTTAGGTGGTGTTTCGTTAATTAAGTTCTAGTTATATGTGTGTTATTTGTTTTATTGATTGGGCTTGCTCTAGTTTACGTCTACAGCACATTTCATTGTCCTTCTATTTGGTAAGTACGAAGTCACTTAAAGATTAAGAAAGTTGGACCAACCTTTTTTCATTCAGAGTTTCCTTTATTTAGAATATTATACAGATCTTCAAAATGAATACTGTAGCTGAACTTTTGAATATAATTCTCTCAGAAGATTATAAGCATCTGGCTGATAATCGTGGCTTGCCTGTTGTTCCAAGTGACGCAGTTTATAAAGATATTTCGAATCGTATGAATCAGACACTGAAACCGAAGTATATTTATGTCATGTGCAAGCAGAATCGATACGATATTTGGAAGAAAGTATTAGATTTCCACAATATTCAAGAAGATTTGTCTTTTATTGATTTAGATGCTTCGACGGAGAGCAATTCTAATAACGTAATTCGGTTTAATGTGACCCTGTCGCATAAAGAGTGGATAAAAATAAAACCGGAAAACGTGGAATATGCAAACAATGAAGGTCAAAGTCGAATGTATTCTACGCTTCAAAGAAAAGTTTGGTCTGACGTACTGTTTGCCGCAATATATAAAGAAGTGAAACTTCCATGTCCCTTCGCATTCAAAAGATGTCAAGTTTCAGAGCAGGGTTTGTATTTGAAAATGTCAGGATCTTGTTCCGAATGCCAGGCTAAATTTGTAGGATGTATTATAAACAAACCATTGCCCCAGTCGGAAGTAGTTTTTGAATGCGAAGTGGAAGGTTTTGTATCGACCATCAAACATAATAAAAGAAGACAGTTGAAAGGCAGTCGCAGAATTGCAATTGCAAAAACGATGGTCGATAATAAAACTTTGCCTAGCATGTGGCGAAGAGCAGAAGCAGATAATCTTATGGAGATTGGTGATCCGGAGCCTCCACATTTACCGAAACCATGCGTGTTGCGAAAAGCTAAGGAGCAATTAATAAACAAGAATTTGGAAATTACTTCAACCGATCCAGTGAACAGCATTTTACAAATGAAATATAAGTATCATCCGGGTTCTATTCACTCTATAGGTTTAGATCCGTTTTTCGTCCATTACTGGACAGTGGAACAAACAGCCGTTTATATTCAATATTATCGAAGAATATTTATTGATGCCACTGGATCGCTTGTTAAAAAACTGCGTACGCCTGATGGAAATTTGTGCCCCCATATTTATTTATATCAAATTGTTGCCGAGACACCTACATCGAAAATGCCAGTGTTCCAAATGTTAAGTTCTACACAGAATACGAACGCAATACAAAATTGGCTGTATGAAATAATTCGTCTCGGTTCCAGTCACACAAGTAAATTTCCGCTACCACGAGAGGTAACTTGTGATTTTGACAAAGCGCTTTTGGGTGCTATAACGAGAGTTTTCGCACAATGTAAAAATCTAAAAGATTATTTATCCAAATGTTTTTTATGCTTATCAAACGAGTCACTTCTGACTTTGCCACGTTCATTCGTAAGACTCGACATTTGCCATTACATGCATTTTGTATCACGTTGGAAGCCTATAAAATCTCTTCATCCGCAAGTCAAAACCTTATATCTATTGGCTATGGGGCAACTGACGAATCAAATAGCTTTTGAAAACTTTAAAGTCTTCGTCAAACATTTATTAATTTTATGTTATGCACAGACATGCGGTTTAGACGAATATGGACAAAAAACATTATCGGAAGAGGCTCGCATTTACATGATAAATGTCATTAAGGGTAAGGAAAAGTTCGCGGAAATGGCAGATGTCGAAACAAATGATGATCCCACGTGCGAGTCTAATTTTGAAGACCACGAATTAGAGTCACAAGATTTTAACGATGAAGCGTTGGTATTCTCATGGTGTCGCGAGTTTAGCTTAAATATTAAAAATCAAGGAGAAAATGAAAAAAATGGTACAGAGATAAATCCATATTATAGCCCGCAAATGGCTAGAAGCATTAGTAATTTACTACCATATTTTCCATTATATACTGGGTTAATGATGGAGAAATTTCAATTTGGCAAATTACACGCTAGTTCCAGTGCCGTCGAATCAGAAATGAACGATATCAAACATCGTTTATTAAATGGTTTACCAAAACCGCTGCGCGTGGACAAATTTGTAAGTATTCACATAAAATCGTTTTCTGGTAGAGCAAAATTAGCAATGACAGAAGCTCGAGAAAATGCAAACACATCTGACACTGATGGGAATGACGAATGCATTGAAATAAAAGAAATGGCGCAAGACGACAACGAAACTCGAGAAAATGCACATACATCGGACACTGATGGGAATGACGGATACATCGAAATAAAAGAAGTGGCGCAAGACGACAATAAAACAGAACCAACAACTACTGTCTCCAGAAACGATCCTATTATAACAACCGATACACCTGATTGTGAGTCGGACTCCGCAATTGATTCAAATCAGGATTTACAATATGAACAAAATTGGCGCAACAAAAACGATCCCAAAAAGGTTAATCGAACATACTTAGATACGAGGCCTGATTGGGATCCGAACGCAAAAACAGCAAGATCCCTTGGCATTGGAATACTTGTGAATGGAAACCTGTGTACAATTCTAAGGATGAGCAGCAAAAAAACAGTAGTTAAAAATACATGTGGTTTTGACAGTATAATGCAAATATTAGTTCATTCATGTTATAATGATAATGTAAGAAACAATATAGAAAATAGCGAGAAACAATGTTTTCTATTTGTAAGAGAATTTTTACGGAAAGGACCGTGTAACAGCGTTTATAAAATGCGAGCATTATTATTAAAAACTGTAGAATTTTTTGTTAAACCAACAATGGTAAATAATATACAGATTATAGATGCTGCATCTAATATTGCGTATTTGTGCGAAAAAGTTTTCATCGATATTCCAAGTGTGATTACAACATCACGCTGTGATATATGCGGATCAACATCCGACCGAAAGTCTGTATTATTTCCAATCAATCACAACACGATGCAAAAATGCGGGGTGAAAGACTTACAAAGTTTAATCATGAATGATACAAATTTTCAGCAACAGTGTTGTGACAAGCATGTGCATATAAAATATTCTTACGGACTATTTATTTTTATTGAGATAAGTTACGAAGATAGTAGTAGAAGAGTATTATTAAATGAATTTCCTTTAACATTACAAATAGAGGCCGATAATTACGTGTTGGCAGGTGTTGTGCCTCACTACGGGGGTTCAAGCATGACATCCCTTGGTCATTACACGGCGCTCATAAACCAGCAAGATCGCTGGTTCGAGTACGATGACTTAAGAAACAAGCCGAAATACATACAGCAGATGCTAGCTTTAAAGGCGCATTTATGCATATACGTTAAGAGTAGCGTCTAGATTAAACGTATACCCGACCGTATTTTTCGACTTTCCGAAAATAGTAAAACTATTGTATCAGCCCGGCGTCGCATCGCGCTGTAAGCGCAGGACCACTGACTGTATCAGTGGTCAAAACTGTCTGCAATGACATTGTTCCTCGCGGATCCTTCCGATCACGCGAGTGGATCGACGCCGCCGTAAGATTCCCATGAAAGTGGCGGAAGATATAATACATTCGATCAATTAGGCGTCGTATCGCGCTGTACAGCGCAGGACCACTGACTGTATCAGTGGTCAAAACTGTCTGCAATGACATTGTTCCTCGCGGATCCTTCCGATCACGCGAGTGGATCGACGCCGCCGTAAGATTCCCATGAAAGTGGCGAAAGATATAATACATTCGATCAATTAGGCGTCGTATCGCGCTGTACAGCGCAGGACCACTGACTGTATCAGTGGTCAAAACTGTCTGCAATGACATTGTTCCTCGCGGATCCTTCCGATCACGCGAGTGGATCGACGCCGCCGTAAGATTCCCATGAAAGTGGCGAAAGAAATAATAAATTTAATTCCCCCGTTAATTTTTTCAGTCCCATTTCTAAGTTCACAGGAGCGGACAAACAGAAGACAGAAGAAAACATGCAGATGATGATCTACGTTGCAAATTACTTGCGTACGTAAGGATGCCGAGTCCGGTTCGGTCAACCTGCGCCAGGCTAGTACAGGTGTGTCGCAGGTATGCATGATGTTCGACGAAGTATTGAAACAATCTTTTACTTTTATACCACACTTATCGAAATGTCTACGATCATTTGTTACAGGCGGACTTTTTTCAAGATTAAAAAGCAGTCGGTATTAAAAGCAGAAAGCAATAATTACCATATTTCAGGTAATGTTTCACGCCTTCTAATTCTACGATAAAATTTTGTAAGCTTATTACGCAACAATTAAGTATTTCCATTACATAATGTGTTACAGATTGGGAGCGTGTTTTATCACCGACCGCTGGCTCTAGGCTTCATCCCATGACGGCTCTCGTTTTTGACGTTAAGTCGTCATTGCTACGAATCCATACTTGGCGTTGTTGGAGACGCACATGAAAACGATGAGTCCGGCGCGGGACATCGCGGGGGAAGAGGAACTGAAGACCAGGCATTTGGTGAACAACAGTCTTACCGGACGAACGATCGATTTCGCGATAGAGCTTTTTAAGTTCGTTATATTTGTATTTTATATATTCTTATTTACCGAATATACATATATACAAAACCTTAATCATATTTGTTACGGCGTCGTCTTTATTGTCGGCCATCGTGGCGAGTTAGGGTCTGCAGCCTGTCAATCGCGTCCTTTTTATGTCGCGAAGGCTTAGGACTAAATTGTTTTATGGCTATTGCCAGATGTGGCAGGAGGTACCATGGTTCGAAGTCTCCGTTTTTACTTTAGTTCGGAACACAAAGAGCTAGAACTGTCCCTGTAACGGGTCAGGGAAATTCCACATGGTGACGCACACCAAGGGTTGTCCGCGAAGACAACCACCCCACTTCAGGAACCTTGGTGATTCCTCCACATTTAATCAGCTTAACCGATACCCTGCTGGGTACGGGCAGCTAAACGTGCCCCCCTACTCCCTCTTGCAGGACTGCTGCAAGGGATACGATTGATGCTTAAAATTCTACATTTGGGGAGGTATGAGACATACATTCAAGAGCGGTTTGATACATGTATCATACCTCCCCAAAGTAATTTAACCTAGCGTAATCTGTAATAGATATTCTTCAGCAAACAAATTATGACGGAAATTTGTATATTTTAATATAACATTTTGTTAATACATTCTTTCTTTCATTTTAAAATAATTATGATCATTTTTGTTAAAGAATAGAATGCTGAATGTAAATATGCAAAAAGATCAGTAAAATATTATTTAGTTTCGTCTACACAATAATTTTTCTCAGAAACGTATCAACCACCCCCAGTTTCCCCTACACGTGTATCGAAATATACAGTTTCACGTGTATTAACATCCATATTTTATAAGGTATCGAGTTAATGCGGATTACAGTAATACGGTGAAAACCGTAGTTGTAACCCTGTGTCCAAATAGTAATCAATTTCATTTCATTGTCACGCTCCTTAGTACCGTGATGCGTGCACGTGATAGTAATAAATATACGAGCTCAAGGATTAACTTGGCCGCGCCGAGTTCGCGAGCGCCTGCCGAAGGTGCGGGTTTACGACCCTGTTGTTCGGTGCTCCGGTAGTACCTACCCCACGGACGAGACCGACTGTCAACCAGATGACGGGACCTTTGCCTATTGTTTGAGGATTCTAAGGTGTCGAAAATATTCGAATGGTAGAAAATATTAAACAATGGAAGCTATAAAGCGACCCGCGTACACGGCTGTAGAAAATATTGAAAGGCAGACTTCCGTTATGGGTGGACAATATGGAACGAAGAAAACTTATTTCTAGATCCGCTTGACTGGTGGAAAGCTAGGACAATTAAATACTCGGCGATTTCCGTAGTTGCCAAAAAATATTTAACAATTCCAGCAACCTCGGCGATGTTGGAACGATATTTTTCATGTGCTGGAAGTATTGTAACCAAAAAAATGTTTATTACCAGAAAATATTAACACCTTAGCCTTCTTACATCAAAACAAACGATTAAGTAATAATTATACATAAGTAATGACACCTAATAAAATATGCATATGTTAATATACGTGAATCCGTATATTTTGATACACGTGTACCCGTGTATGTTAATACTCATGTACCCGTGTGTTAAGAAGTACACGGATTAGAACACGGATATATTAACTACACGTGTACACGTTGTACACGTGAAATCTGCATCTCTAGTTACTATAGCTCGTAGAGATACTGTAGCCGACGTTTCGGGCTCGGGACGGGCCGGGAAGTTTCGGACGAGATCGGGCGGGATCCTGATACTTTCGTATTGCTCAGGATCCCGACTTGGTTCGGACTCGGAAATAAAAATTTTCAAATTACTTTCGTTGAAAGCCAAACTTGTTGCATTTAGAAGTTCCATCGAATAGACGGAATCAATTTTAATGGTGTTTACGTTAAGGGGGGTTTCTCGTCTAACACCCCCAGAAGTAACTGGTATTTAAGAATTTTTTTGCAAAAACTGTTGGTCATATTAGATTAAACTCTCTTGGTATACACTCCTCACATTAATTAAAGGATCACCTCTGGGAGGCCGAAAAATAGGGGCAAGTTCACATGGTCGTAACTCCGGTAAAAATAGTCGTATCGATATTTTGAAAATATGGTTGGAAAGCGTGGAATCTCTACTGTTAGCTGCTTTTTGTAAATTTCGGATGCATTGCTTTTCGGCAAAGTTATAGCATTATAAAAAGCACTGGGTCAGTTTGAAAAAATTTTCTTCAACTTTGCGAAGTTCCACGGCGTGCATGAAATTTTTTACACAAATTTCATTTACACCACTCGAAAGCGGCTACTTTCCTGTGTAAAAAACGAGTAATAATTTTCTTGTGCGATTTTTTTTGGCCGAGTTATTCAACTTTGAAGCAAAAACCGTTTTTTCTACTTTACTTGCTTCTAGCAAACGAAGAGATCATCGTAGAACGTTCCTGAAAAAACCATTAGAAAGATCAGACTTTTCTCTTTAAGACGCATCTTCGACTTTTTCGATTCGGTTAAAATTTGGGTCTCTGATGTCCTTTCCAAAATATGCTTAAAAATTGCACAAATTCCATTTTCTCTTCAACTCGCTGTATCTTCGCGAGAGATGATCGGAACGTCATTGTCTTAAACTCATTTTAAAGCGGAAAGTCTGCCGATTCTTTTGAGTGCCCCCGGAACCAGCTGCGATAATTTCTTACCGGTGGCCTTTCAGTTTGAAGTTACCTTTTCGGAAAACTTACGAGGTGGCTTCAGCGGCTGCGTGGCTGCCGTACCGCCGGCATCAGCATCACCGATGGCATATTGCGTGGAAGTATGTGTCATATGTGTGTGCACACACAGGAACCTTCGGTAGCGTCGGCGTAACTCGGCTCGCTTTCGGCTGCTATCGTCACTTATGTCGACGGGTGGGGATACGAACAAGAGCTTTCGCTTCCGCGGGGACGACCGACATCGCGACACATTTTGTAGCCGTGTTTTTTCGAAACGGTAACTTCAAACTGAAAGGCCACCGGTAAGAAATTATCGCAGCCGGTTCTGGGGGCACTCAAAAGAATCGGCAGACTTTCCGCTTTAAAATGAGCTTAAGACAATGACGTTCCGATCACCCCTCGCGAAGATACAGCGAGTTGAAGAGAAAATGGAATTTGTGCAATTTTTAAGTATATTTTGGAAAGGACATCAGAGACCCAAATTTTAAACGAATCGAAAAAGTCGAAGATGCGTCTTAAAGAGAAAAGTCTGATCTTTCTAATGGTTTTTTCAGGAACGTTCTACGATGATCTCTTCGTTTGCTAGAAGCAAGTAAAGTAGAAAAAACGGTTTTTGCTTCAAAGTTGAATAACTCGGCCAAAAAAAATCGCATAAGAAATTTATTGCTTGTTTTTTTCACAGGAAAATAGCCGCTTTCGAGTGGTGTAAATGAAATTTGTGTAAAAAATTTCATGCACGCCGTGAAACTTCGCAAAGTTGAAGAAAATTTTTCAAACTGACCAAGTGCTCTTTATATAGTTATAACTTTGCCGAAAAGCAATGCATCCGAAATTTACAAAAAGCAGCTGAAAGTAGAGATTCCACGCTTTCAAACCATTTTTTCAAAATATCGATACGACTATTTGTACCGGAGTTATGACCATGTGAACTTGCCTCTATTTTTCGGGCTCCCAGAGGTGATCCTTTAATTAATGTGAGGAGTGTATAAGGAGGCATCTTTAAAATCGCAGAAAATATTTTTTTCATGTTGATCCTCATTATTTATTAATTATTGTGGAATCTTATCCACCCCTTTGATGATGTAACTCCTGTTGGCGGGATGTGTGGCACCTATCACAGTCATCTGATTGTAAAAAAGAATAGATGTTTCTTAAAGTTAGATAGTTTACGCTGGGATTGGTCCACTTTAAAGAAAAAAAATTGAAAAATTTATATTATAAATTCTTTATATCGACGAAAAAAGTACTATAAATACAAAGTAAGATTAAAATATGAGGTCCAATATAAGCGTAAATTGTTTAACGGCGTTAATTCAGAAAATTGTCTTCTTTTCGCAATCGGATGACTGTGACAGGTATTGCACATCCCGCCAACATCGTCGAAGAGATTCCACAATAATTAATAAATTATAAGAAGGATCTACATAAAAAAAATATTTTCTGCAAGTTTGAAGACGCCTCCTTATATCCCAAAAGAGTTTAATGCAATATTAACAATAGTTTCTTTAAAAAAATGCATAAATTTCGGGGGCTGTTACACGCGAATCCCCCCTTAAGGCGTGCGCGGCGTCGACGGGTACAGACGCCAGACCCAACATAAACAGGGCCGGTGCGAGGATGGTTGGCGCCCCAATGCAAGAAAATGATTGGGGGCCCCAAATTTTTTGCACCTGTTTTCTATTTAATATGTTTTGCCTTTACGGAGTACAAAAAAAAGAATTACATTAACATTTTGTTTATGCGTGAGTTGCATTCCTTTATTATTAAGCGGGCGATATAGTTTTAGCGCCCCCTTCGGCTGGCGCCCTTATGCGGCAGATAACTTGCATACTGGGTTTCGCCGGCCCTGATCATAAATTAGTCAAGGCTCCGTACGGACTTTACACTAGCAGTGTTGCCGGGAAGTTGGTTCCTGTTCCCCCTCCACTACGAATAGTTTGCAGGTATCCACTTCCCGGCGAAGCCAATCGCCAGCAACACGAAGGGACTTTCCTGACTACGTCATTACCACCACTCCTGTAGGTGTTCCCCCTTCCAAAATAAGTGACCACAGAAAATTTTGCTTAGCATCCCTGTTCCTGAAATGGGGAAGTCAGTCTTCGAGTAACCATCTCCGATAACAGTTGAATTTTGTGCATCAAAAAAGCAAATGGAGGATACAACCATGGAGGATATGACACCTGTAAGTATTAAAATTTTATACTATCAAACAGGGTGATTCTCTCGCTGATATTCGCTTAAAAGCAAGACGTGATACTTTTTAAATATTATCTTCTCTGGAATTAGACATTCGAAAGATCGAATATTGTACGCAAACATATTTTAGCATAGGGTAACCGTACCTAATATCGCCTAGCACAGGTTAAATCGCTGTCAATTGAATAATCGATATTTTTGCATACAATTTGTTTCAAAGTAAAGAGAAATTATTCACCTTTCATATAGCATAAGTTAGCATCGTTGAAACCTACAAATTTTTAATTATTAATTAAGAAACGCAAGACATGCCAAAATCCGGTCCTGAAAAAAGTGTACCTAATATCACCTACTCAAGAAATATTGATTAATTGTTTAAATTCTAGAAATGTTTTTTTCTCTATCTTTGATTTCAATTTTTATTACAAACATATAGAAATACAATTTTTAAAATATTTTATTTTTTACGTTCGAATGTACATTTTGGACAAATAATGTTTATTTCGGTTGCTTTACAAATTTCGTGACCCCACCTGTAACGAACATTACATCGAAACCATTGTTCTCTGGTAGGCGGTATTGACAATACGCATACTGCTTAGAGAAAAACGCTATTTTCATTACGAAAATATTTGACCCGATTTCATTCCTTAAGTACATCATTAATTACATACTTCTGGTAGATATTCTTGCATTCACAGAATTATTAGACAGTAAAATTGTGGCAGTCCAATAAATTTTTACACTATTACGATTTTGTAAAATACTTCCCTTTCTGTAATTGAAGGGTTGGATGCAATAAGGGGACTAGCGCTTGGAAATTGGAAAAATAATTGTCCAAACGCAAAGAAAGATTGGTAAATTAAATGTTATTAAATTGCATTTTTAAAATTATAGTGTTGTACAGCTCGTCACGACACACATTTTTTCTATTTACAGTTTGTTTATCCAATCATTACTATCCGAGCTAAAAATTATAAACAAAAAATTTTTCATCGCCCGAAATCATTATTTCTTTAAACATAAATTGCGATAACTTGAGTAAATATTAAGGGATTGTTATGAGACTTGAAACATAACTTCAGAAAACTCTAGCCAAGCCGTAAAATGTATGCACAAAAACCTTATGTTAAAAAATGTAATAATATTTAATTAAAAAGTAATACTGGACATAACCCATGTTTTTCAATGTTCGCCGTTAAAAAGTATCGAGGCAATTTTGAGGTACATACAACTTGCAGCGACAAAGTTTTTCCTTGATATACAAGGAAGATTTTCACCAATTTTCACACTGATTAATGAATAATTGTAGAAGATATGACGATATATATAAATCTCGCGCGCCACCAACAGTCGGTAGCCGCGTGTAATGCGCTATTTAGCAGTTTTAGCAGTCGCGTTGACTGTTGGTGCCGCGCGGGATTTATACATATCGCCGTATCTTCTACAATTATTTATTAATCAGCGTGAAAATTGGTGAAAATCTTGCTTGTATATTAAGGAAAAACTTTGTCGCTGCAAGTTATAAGTACCTCAAAATTGCCTCGATACTTTTTAACGGTGAACGTTGAAAAACTTGGGTTATGTCCAGTATTACTTTTTAATGAAATATTATTACATTTTTTAACATAAGGGTTTTGTGCACACATTTCACGGCTTCGCTAGAGTTTTCTAAAGTTATGTTTCAAGTCTGATGACGATCCGTTAATTTTTATTCAAGTTATCGCAATTTTTTTGTCTAAAGAAATAATGATTTCGGACGATGAAAAATTTTGAGTTTATAATTTTTAGCTCAAATAATAATGATTGGATAAACAAACTGTACGTAGAAAAAATGTGTGTCGTGATGAGCTTTACAACACAATATTTTTAAAAATTCAGTTTAACAACATTTAATTTTCCAATCTTTCTTAGCGTTTGGACAATAATTTTTCCTATTTTCAAGCGCTAGTCCCCTTATTGCATCCAACCCTTCAATTGTTGATCACATGACGCTGCAATTACAGTATGTCTTCCTACATATGTTTAGGTACTAATTCAGTGCATAATTGATGAATTTTAGTGCTTACTTTGCGAGATATAGTGAGTGGCGATATTAGGAACATGGACGATATCAGTAATGGGCAAAAAATTATGTCAAATAAAAAATTGATTTCGAATGAAAAGACAAAAAATTTATTCAAGACGCTGTAACGTCCCACTATTTTTCGAGCCGGTTTTATAACAATGTCTGTCTCCCAAATCACTCCTGATTCGAGACCGCGCTCACCTATTTCCAACTAAAACTCCCAAAATCCATCAAATCAGATAAATGCTCTCTTGTCAAAAGCCCAAGCAACTGAAAAACCCCGGAAGTCCTTGCGGCTAATAGTTCGTGCCAATGAAAAACCCCCAGAGGTCTTACTCTATTGTCCGCGCGTTCCAATTGTGGACACTTATTTCATGCGGCAAAGAAACCCGGAAATGATACCGCGGCGCGTGCCACGGTGCATACCGCGCATCCCCTTCGCCCGTAACGATCTTCCGAAAACCGTATAAATACCCGGGCCCAAGAGGCCGTGAACTCTCTTCGACTGACACCAGTGGTCAATAACGTATTGCGTTTCATATATCATTTAAAAGTGTTAACTCTCTTCTAAACTCTCTTCGACTGACACCAGTGGTCAATAACGTATTGCGTTTCATATATCATTTAAAAGTATTAACTCTCTTCGACTGACACCAGTGGTCGATAACGTGTATCATCAAAAAGTATTCGGAAAGTTTAAACTGTGTCACACTCTACGATCTACGACAACTACTGTAAGCGATTAACATTACTAAAATTACATTGTGTATCACCTTCATACCATTTACTACTTTATAACAAAACGCCTATTGCGTTTCATATATCATTTAAAAGTATTAACTCTTATTGCATTTCGTATTTCTTCCTTACTAAAGCTTATTGCTCGTATTATTGTACTTTCTTAACGCCCATTGCGTTTCATATATCATTTACTTGCATTAACTCTTATTGTATTTCAAATTGCTTTCTTTCGTGTGTTCGCATGTATTCATGTTCATCATTTTATATTATTATTCTTGTTACTGCATAAAGCGCCATCGCGGTGCATACATACGTGCTTAAAGCTAAATAAACCGCTTTGCTTTAAACCTCGCTTCATATTATTGTGTTTACCCTGTGGCCGCGGAGATTCCAAGCCATAACGGACTGCAGCAACAGCTGATCTCGGTTCGCGAACTCAAGTGTTCTTATAGTGTTTACTAACGTTCTTTTGTATGGGCCGCGTATAGCCAGGTGATTTCTTATATGGATGCATCGGTAAATCCAATTACCAAATAGAAACAAAAACCAACAAGTGTTCTAACGGGTGTTCCCCCAGTATAATTTCGCCTTTAAACCTCCCTGGTCGCCGAGTGTGCAGGATTCAAGATCCTCGCCTCCAATCCCTCTACTCCGAGTGTGCAGGATTCAAGATCCTCGCCTCCAATCCCTCTACTCCGAGTGTGCAGGATTCAAGATCCTCGCCTCCAATCCCTCTACTCCGAGTGTGCAGGATTCAAGATCCTCGCCTCCAATCCCTCTACACCGAGTGTCCAGGATTCAAGATCCTCGCCTCCAATCCCTCTACTCCGAGTGTGCAGGATTCAAGATCCTCGCCTCCAATCCCTCTACTCCGAGTGTGCAGGATTCAAGATCCTCGCCTCCAATCCCTCTACTCCGAGTGTGCAGGATTCAAGATCCTCGCCTCAAATCCCTCTACTCCGAGTGTGCAGGATTCAAGATCCTCGCCTCCAATCCCTCTACTCCGAGTGTGCAGGATTCAAGATCCTCGCCTCCAATCCCTCTACTCCGAGTGTGCAGGATTCAAGATCCTCGCCTCCAATCCCTCTACCCCGAGTGTGCAGGATTTAAGATCCTCGCCTCCAACTCCATTAACCCCACAGTGTCATTGTCCCCATAGACCTCCACCCGGGACGTGACATAATTTTGGTGACAGCGCGGTGGGATCTTCGTCTACCGTCGAGAGACAACAAAATCTTGGACACGGTACCCACAAGGTCCCGAAAATTGATATGTACATTACTCGCCCACAACAGATCGCGGTAGCTTACAGGAGCCGCGAACTAGAAAATGTTAATGCACTTGCGCAACCCTTAGTGTGTGTAAAAGGGAATCTAGCGACAACGAACCAGAGCGAAGATATTTGCTTATGCTGCTCCTGGGTGGACCCGGAGAATACGGTGACTGTATACGTCGTGCATTATTACCAAACCCCTTATTCGTTCTCCCCTTGCCCTCGGTGCGATAACGATATATATATAACTCGTCCCATACATAAGTGCGCCGTGTGCACGGAATTTTACTTCCTCTCCAACGAGGATTACGACCAAGTTAATGACCAAGAGGATCTCTAATTTTAAATAACAAACAGCGTGACGCGACATAATTCCGGTGATTTGATCATTCTTACCCGGGTATAAAACACTCTGATTTCTAAAACAACGGCTTCCGGATGCCGTAAATATTAAAATCACATCCAACGCCATTTGAAAAAGGACGGGCGAACTAAACATGTCCGTGTACGGTGAAACCGACGACTCTCGCGTAATGGACCAAGACGCGGGCCCTTCCACTAGCGCTGTAGACACCGCAACCGCCGAATTAATGGAACGGGTGCAATTATTGCGGGAAAAACAAGCTGAAATAGAGAGCTTGCACGCGAGATATGTAATAAACCCAAAACCCAATACGCGTTCGGGCGTTACCACCGGTTTAGACGGCCCCGCGTTAGAAGGTCTCCCCGG
Source organism: Andrena bucephala (assembly GCA_947577245.1). Lineage (NCBI taxonomy): Eukaryota > Metazoa > Arthropoda > Insecta > Hymenoptera > Andrenidae > Andrena > Andrena bucephala. The sequence continues at coordinate 49,825,168 of OX387716.1, read as the reverse complement.
TCAGATTCAAGCCATCCGCGAAATGAAACTTCTTTCACCCCCGCCAACGACAAATAACTTCGCCACCCCCAATTCCGCCCGGTTTGATAGGAAACCGGAAACAAATTATAACAATGTTTTGGAACAAGGTCCATCACCCCAGATCACGTTAAGGGACGCTATGGAAACAGTCCCAACCTTTAACGGGCATAACATACCCATAGAGCAATTTACGAGAGCCTGCAATAGGGCTAAGGCTCTGGTCCCCTCGCAATCCGAACCCCAGTTAGCGAGGTTGTTAAGGAACAAGCTGCAAGACCATGCATACTTGGCCGTTGAGGATCGGGTCTTCGACTCCGTGAATGACTTAATCAAGCGACTTAAACGCACCTTCTCCCCCGCGAAAACCTCGGACCAACGAGCATATGTTGGAATATATTTCGCGCATTAAGGACCTTCGATTCGCCATTCTAGAGGAAGATAGGGAATATTACCGCGATTTCGCGCGAAATCAGCCCCAGGATTTGGATCGCCTAACATTAGATTCGTTCGTCGATGGCCTTCCACCGCACATAAGGTCAAGCCTACTGCTACACCCCTTCGAGACGCTCGAGGAAGTGTTCGATTTGGCCGTCCTAGTGGATAAAAAGATTGAAAGAGATCGTCTCAGGTTTGCAGAACAGAAGACCCCCAAGCTAATATGCCAACTCTGCAACAAGACCGGTCACGATGCACGGACCTGTCGCGGCAATCAAAGTCCGTTGACACAATATCCCGAGAGGCACTCTCCAAACTTTGCTGCGGGATATGGGAACCAAGCGTCGAAGCCACTACTTCCCTACTGGGACAGGACTAGACCTCCACCTTCAAGACCTACGGAGTTGCGAATCTGTGGATACTGTAAGAAGCCGGGGCACCTGATCTCAGAGTGCAGGAAACGGATGTATAACCATGGCGTGAGAAATCCTGGAACCTTCCAAGGAACGAATTCGGGAAACGCCCCGCCCCCACGGACAACTATGGATGCGTACCGTGGAACGGGCCAAATGGGAGCGCGTCCGATAGAAGTACTGACGGAGTCAGAAATACCGGGAATAAAATCGCCACTGCACAGCTAAATCCTGTTAACGAAGCCCCGTCCGTGATAATTTCCTCCCCAGACTTCGAAGAACCATCCGAGTTAATGATAGATACCGGGTCTGAGGTGAACTTGCTGAAAATTCATACCGTAAAACGAATCCAAGAAGTCGACATGAGGAATCAATTACTACTCAAAGGCATCTCCCCGGATCCTGTCCCCACGCTTGGGACCATCAGGATAACCCTCTGGGACGAGGATGCCACGTTCCACGTAGTAAAGGACGACTTCCCAATTAAACCGCAAGGAATACTAGGGGCAGAATTCTTGACGGGAAGGAATGCCACAATAAACTATCTCAAAAAGCAGTTAGATATTCGGGGAACCTCCATCCCATTCGTAAACAAGAATCAAGTCGTCCTTCCCGCAAGGTCGAAAACTACTTCCTTCGTCCGCGTAGCTAACCCAGACGTAGAGGAAGGATATTTGCCCCTGTTAGACCTAGGCACAGGAATACACGCCGGTAACGCGCTTGTCCGTAACCGGAACGGTAAGGCATACTTACAGATAATAAACACCAACGAGATGGATACAACGGTCACGATACCCACTGTTGAGTTGGAAGAGTTTCACAGAATAATCCCAGAACATAAACGAACACGACCAAAAGAGACTAACACGCCTATAGGCATTATTCCCATCCCAGATATAAATGTAAACAAGTCCCTCTTAACTCCGGATCCGACGATCCGCTATCTCGAGGCACCCACGGAGGTGCACTCATCCTCACCCCCTGCGCAATACGCCAGGAAAACCCTTCCCCTAAAATCCACTACGTCTCTTGCGTGCACTCGTGAAACTGGGATACTACAGGAAACCCCCTCAAGGGCGGAAAGAGTACGAGAATCTATCTCCATGGAACATATGAACCCGGAGGAGAAGCGCCATACCCAGGAAATAATAAAAATCTATCACGACCTTTTCCACCTACCGGATGAGAAGTTGGGTCACACAACCGCTATTCAGCACGGAATTCAGACAACGGATCCAGCACCTGTTCATACCAAACAGTATCGTTTCCCTCCGATACACAAGAAGGAAATTGACAGACAAGTGAGCAAGTTACTGGAAGATGAAATTATCAAACCGTCATTATCACCTTACAATTCGCCCATCTGGATTGTGTCCAAGAAGCCTGGACCCAATGGGGAACCCTTGTGGCGAATGGTAATTGACTTTAGGGATCTAAACAAAAAGACCGTTCCCGACGCATACCCGCTTCCGAATATCAACGAAATATTGGATCAGTTAGGAGGAGCAAAATACTTCTCTGTATTCGACCTCGCTTCAGGATTCCACCAGATACCTATGAAACCGGAAGACGCACCAAAAACTGCCTTCTCTACACCTCATGGACATTATGAGTTTGCTAGAATGCCGTTTGGGCTTTGTAACGCGCCAGCTACCTTCCAACGTTTGATGGACCACACCCTTACGGGGCTCCAGGGCACAGAAATGTTTGTCTACCTGGACGATATTGTCCTCTACGCAAGTTCCCTTACGGAACACCTGATCAAATTTAGGAAACTCGCATACCGCCTACGAGAGGCGAACCTCAAACTGCAACCTTCCAAATGCAAATTTTTACACAAGGAAGTTGCATACTTAGGACATGTGATTACCGAGGAAGGCGTAAAACCGGACCAACAGAAAATTCAAGCCGTCCAGAATTACCCTGCGCCTCGGACACCAAAAGGGATTAAGGAATTCCTTGGATTAGCGGGATATTACAGAAGATTTATCCCAGAATTCTCTAAACTTGCTCGTCCATTAACCTCGTTATTGAAAAGGGACACGGTATTCGAATGGGAGCCGTCCCAGCAAACGGGTTTCAACCATTTAAGGTCGGCGTTGCAGAAGGAACCTATCCTGCAATACCCGAACTTTGACCTAGAATTCCATGTCACTACAGACGCCTCTGAGTATGCTATAGGAGGTGTACTGAGTCAGAATGTCGCTGGGAAAGAGCTACCGATTGCTTATGCTTCCCGCCTCTTAAACAAAGCAGAAATCAATTATGCAACCATCGAAAAGGAACTCTTAGCCATCGTATATTGTGTCAGGTACTTCCGACCTTACCTGTATGGAAGGAAGTTTATTTTATACACCGACCACCGACCCTTAATTTGGCTGCACAAAGTGAAAGACCCAACATCACGACTCGTTAGGTGGCGTTTAAAATTAGCGGAGTACCAATACGAGATCCGTTATCAACCGGGAAAGAGCAATAAACTTGCCGACGCCCTGTCCCGCAACCCCCCTATAGTGGAAACGTGCCCTATACGACCTCGAGAGGAAGCCGATGACGACTGGGAGGATGTACCCCCGGCTAAACGGGGCCGAGGGAGGCCTCGGGTCATCAAGGCACCCGCCTATGCGACAGCATCCACACGTACCCGGCCAAGGACGAAACCTACGAGGTTTCAGCCACACCGGAAGGTACGCAGAATGCCAACACCAATAGCGGCACCACCGGATCTTCCCCCAGAACCTCTGCCAGAACCTCTGCCAGAACCAGTGAGCAGCGTAGAAGAGGAAGATCCAGGAGAGGAAATAGAAAGACCAAGTACACCATATCACATTATTTCGCCTCCGCCATCCCCGATACCACAAGAACAGGATGACCCCGATTCCGAGGCGGAATCCAATGCGTCATATGAATCAACCACAGATTCGGAATCATCAATGATCGGGCTGGACGATTCCCCAGAAACAACGTATGAAGCAGACCCTGATCGAGACATCAGGACAATCCCGTTAATAAGTCGCGACCCTTTATCTCTGCGAAAGGAAACGCTGGTATTCTTTCTAAGCACCGATGGGAAACCTTGCGACGACGGAGCTGAACAACTGGAAGATGCGGGAATTCTAAAAATAACCAACGACCTTACGCTGGGCAGGGCCCATGTAACGTATAACAAGGGACAAATTCTTATCGGGCTAGTTATTAAAGAAACCCAAGGCATACCCTTGACCACGGAAACATGGAGCGAAACCCTTTCTTCTCTTAAGGACGTAGTGCGGGAGCTCATAATACAGTCGTTTAGTATAGCCAAAACGGCAAGTATTGACCAACTAAGCTGGCAGGACATCATTGTAGATATTCTCGAAGCGATCGACGAAGAGGACATCAGTGTCACTATTTGTTTACAACTAGTCAGAACTCCTGAAGTATCGGAACGGCAGAACATTATCACAGAAAATCATACATCCGCAATAGCCGGACATAAAGGAGTAACTAAAACATATAACCGGATTCGCAACCACTATTTTTGGAAGGGCATGAAGAAATCCGTGGAGGACTACGTCAGGAATTGCGCGGACTGTCAACGGAAGAAACTCGTTCGCGTCAAAACCAGGCAACCAATGATTCTCACCGACACGCCCGGTCGCGCCTTCGATAAAATTGCACTAGATATAGTAGGGCCATTGCCTACTACACGAGCAGGCAACACCTACATATTAACTATGCAAGATTTACTTACGAAATACTTCGTGTGCGAACCCCTTAAACAGTCTACGGCAATAAAGATTGCAGACGCGTTTATCAAAAAGTTCATTTGTCAATTCGGAGCTCCCAGAGCCATTCTCACGGACCAAGGAGCAAATTTAACAGGCAATTTTATGAAAGCTATAGCGCGGAAATTTAAAATCCAACAATTTCGGACCACAGCCTTTCACCCACAGACTAACGGTTCTCTGGAGCGCTCACATCACGTTTTGACCGAATATCTAAAAATGTTTATCGGTAAATACAGTGACTGGGATGAATGGACCGACTTGGCCGCGTTCTCTTATAATACCAGTATCCACGAAGGCACGGGGTACACTCCACATGAGCTAGTATTCGGGAAAATAGCCCGGGTACCCAGTGGGAAAAGGGTGGCCGAAGATTTCGAAAATGAAACGTATAATCACTATCTCTCGAAATTAAGTGCAAGGGTGCAAGAACTGCAAACCGCGGCAGCCGAGAAGTTAAATCAGTCTAAGCTTCGGTACAAGAAATATTACGACAGACATTTAAATGAGGAGACCTTTAAACCGGGTGACCTGGTCTTTGTTTTAATAGAGCCGCGTAAAGGAAAGTTTGGTGACCAATACTCTGGTCCCCACACCATACTGGAAGTGATTCCTTCGCAAAATCTAAAGATTTCGTGGAAGGGTAAAACGAAGATAATCCATGCCAATAAAGCGCGTCTTGGTCGTATGCGCGAGAACCCCGGTTGAACACCCCTCGTAGGACAATGTACTAACAAATTTTCTCATAGATCGTTAACGAACGCACAATGCCACATAAAAGGGCCACCCTCCTGGACAGGCCTAGGCGAAAGAGACCAGGCACTGAGGGAAGGCTCTCCCACCTACGGTGGTTACGCCGGAGAGCGGTGAGGGAAGGAGGGCGCCTATCGCCCCTCCTCCCAAAAATCGCATCCTCCGAAATCATCAGGGAAGCCGCCACCTCGCCGGAAGTGGTCATCGCCAATGACTCTTCCCCATTCGCACCCAACAACTGGGGAGTAATGCAGGAGGTCGCCGCCCAGCCATCCCTGTCATGCCCACCCTCAAACCCACGGGCAGATCTAAGAACGCAAGGGTTTCCGGACACACCAATTCCCTCCACCATCCCACCTTGCCCAGGTGTAGTGGAAATCCTGGACACGGGGTCAGCAACTAAGATCCCAGATCACGAGGAGCTGACACCCGAATTCCTAAGGTGGTTCGATGACACTTATCAAAGTGGTCAAGACCTCACTTTCATCATGAATGATCCCTATTTCCAAACTCTTTCCTACTCCTATCCTCCGTTCTAATAGTTCCTTGTAAAGAATCCCCGGATTAGATTACCATTTACCTAGTGACTTAAAAGGACCACATATTTCTTTTACTCTTATTATTTTGGAAAACACAAGCCACCCTTTTCGTTTTTCAACCAAAAGGGGGGGTCTTAACGTTATATTTTTCATCCCACCACACTCCTTATGGTTAAGAAATGCACGCATTTCTTCGTATAAGGGGGGAGGTGTAACGTCCCACTATTTTTCGAGCCGGTTTTATAACAATGTCTGTCTCCCAAATCACTCCTGATTCGAGACCGCGCTCACCTATTTCCAACTAAAACTCCCAAAATCCATCAAATCAGATAAATGCTCTCTTGTCAAAAGCCCAAGCAACTGAAAAACCCCGGAAGTCCTTGCGGCTAATAGTTCGTGCCAATGAAAAACCCCCAGAGGTCTTACTCTATTGTCCGCGCGTTCCAATTGTGGACACTTATTTCATGCGGCAAAGAAACCCGGAAATGATACCGCGGCGCGTGCCACGGTGCATACCGCGCATCCCCTTCGCCCGTAACGATCTTCCGAAAACCGTATAAATACCCGGGCCCAAGAGGCCGTGAACTCTCTTCGACTGACACCAGTGGTCAATAACGTATTGCGTTTCATATATCATTTAAAAGTGTTAACTCTCTTCTAAACTCTCTTCGACTGACACCAGTGGTCAATAACGTATTGCGTTTCATATATCATTTAAAAGTATTAACTCTCTTCGACTGACACCAGTGGTCGATAACGTGTATCATCAAAAAGTATTCGGAAAGTTTAAACTGTGTCACACTCTACGATCTACGACAACTACTGTAAGCGATTAACATTACTAAAATTACATTGTGTATCACCTTCATACCATTTACTACTTTATAACAAAACGCCTATTGCGTTTCATATATCATTTAAAAGTATTAACTCTTATTGCATTTCGTATTTCTTCCTTACTAAAGCTTATTGCTCGTATTATTGTACTTTCTTAACGCCCATTGCGTTTCATATATCATTTACTTGCATTAACTCTTATTGTATTTCAAATTGCTTTCTTTCGTGTGTTCGCATGTATTCATGTTCATCATTTTATATTATTATTCTTGTTACTGCATAAAGCGCCATCGCGGTGCATACATACGTGCTTAAAGCTAAATAAACCGCTTTGCTTTAAACCTCGCTTCATATTATTGTGTTTACCCTGTGGCCGCGGAGATTCCAAGCCATAACGGACTGCAGCAACAGCTGATCTCGGTTCGCGAACTCAAGTGTTCTTATAGTGTTTACTAACGTTCTTTTGTATGGGCCGCGTATAGCCAGGTGATTTCTTATATGGATGCATCGGTAAATCCAATTACCAAATAGAAACAAAAACCAACAAGTGTTCTAACGGGTGTTCCCCCAGTATAATTTCGCTTTTAAACCTCCCTGGTCGCCGAGTGTGCAGGATTCAAGATCCTCGCCTCCAATCCCTCTACTCCGAATGTGCAGGATTCAAGATCCTCGCCTCCAATCCCTCTACCCCGAGTGTGCAGGATTTAAGATCCTCGCCTCCAACTCCATTAACCCCACAGTGTCATTGTCCCCATAGACCTCCACCCGGGACGTGACAACGCATCAAATAAAAATAAGCCAGAGTTACTTTTCTTTGATACGTCACAAATAATTTTTTTTGTTCGACGTGAATTTATCCGATGGCCACAAATAATTTTTTTATGTGACAGGAATTCATTTTAACCTTCAAATAATTTTGTCGTCTTTTAATTCATTTGTATTTAAAAATAATTTGAAGCTCAAATAACTCTGGGAGTTGAGAGCGAGAGAGAGGGGGAGCGTGTGCTAGAGAGCAGAGGAACGGAGCGAGAGGTCCGTTCCTAATATCCCCCTTTCTTTCTAATCCCAGTTCCCTCTCGCTCTAATAACTACCTCCTCGCATCATGCTCTCCTGCTTACCGCTCTCTAGCACACGCTCCCCCTTTTTCTCGCTCTTTACTCCTAGAGTTATTTGAACTTCAAATCATTTTTAAATACAAATGAATGAAAAGACAACAAAATTATTTGAAGGTTAAAATAAATTCCAGTCAAATAAAAAAATCATTTGTGGCCGTCAGATGAATTCCCGTCGAACAAAAAAATTGTTTGTGGCCGTCGGATAAATTCACGTCGAACAAGAAGAATTATTTGTGACGTTTCAAATAAAAGTAACTCTGGGTTATTTTTATTTCATGACAAATAAAGATAAAGTCTCTTTTATTTATAACGTTATTTAAATAATTTTTTATTTAAATAATGCCCATCTCTGGGCGATATTAGGTACAGGCACCCTAATCATCGTTATATCCATAATAAAAGTACATAGGGGAGAGTCATACAGTACCGGCCGTTTTCAGTTTTTGTACTGTAACTTGGGCTACTGTTGGTAAAAATCAAGTTTCAAAGAAGTAATTTGTACTGCAATTAGTGCTTAATAAGAGGAGACGAATAGTTTTTCACAAATTTTATCGTAAAGATTAATAATTCGCAGGAATAAAAAAGTTGTAATTCGCAGCCAACGCAAAATTGTCATCCAGTACCGGCCACTCTAAGTTCGTTGTACTATAACTTGGGCTGTTGTTGGTAAAAATCAAATTTCAAAAAAGTAATTTGCAGTACAAATTGTGCTTAATAAAAGAGGATAAATTGTTTTTATTGAATTTTATCATAAAGATTAATAATTCGCTGAATTAAAAAAGTTGTAATTCGCGGCGAACAAAAATAACTTTTGTCGTCCGAAACACTAGCGTAAACGATAAATGCTTAGAACTCTGGTAATACTGAAAGAAAAAGAATGTCGCCGGAATATGTTGCTACGGACTCTAGTATTTATTTATTTCTCCATCGATAGTACAGTTAACTCACATTAAAAGCGAGATCTAGCTTTGGCCGGTAGTGTATGCTGCCCGGTACTGTATGACTCTCCCCTATTGTATACTTTGGTGAAAATACTCAAACTGAAGATAAAGTCCGCGAAAAAAATCCTTTCAAACCCAGATTATGGACCACCTTGGGCAACTTTTGACACATATATCAATATTATATCTGAAAAAAATATATATTTTCGCTCCACCCTAACGTACTGACAGCGAGAGAATCACCCTGTATGTTCATACAATCATACTATTTGCCATAAAATAATACATTCATTATTTCATTTTCAGATACACCGGGCAATAATGGATGTGTCGCAAGGAGTCGACGGGCAGGAACAGGAGAGGAAGGGGGGCGAAGCGAGGAAGGAAACGAGGGAGGAAGGAGGGAGTGTGAGGGTGACAGAAAGGAGGGAGGAAGGAGAACCACATGAAATTAATTGGGAGAGAAAATATAATAAGGTAATTATATGCAATATTAAATACTATATTCTTTTGCTCGTAATAATGTACCTCTGTTGGAGATGAGTTGAACAGTGTGATATACGATAGTATATGATTTCATGTGAGGTTTATCAATATTTCACAAGTTTCAATGAAACGAAATATTATTGTATATTCTATCAATTTGTCTCACAATGAGCTGCAATATTATGTATATAATCCTACAGCATTGCATTTAATGAAACTGACTTAACCGTATGTTATTCCGTTTGTGTCCGAAAATTTTTTGGATCCATTATATGTATAGGTAGAAATAGAAAATTTAATTTTTAGGTTATTGTTTCAGATGAAAAGACAGCTGCGAAAGCTGAAGTATGAACGCCGGGGACAGGGGGGGCGCCGGGGAGGACGGCGCGGAAGGGACCAAGGAGGATGGAGCGGTAGGAGCCAAGGAGGATGGAGTGGTAGTAGCCGGGGAGAATGGAGCGGTAGTGGCCGGGGAGGATGGAGCGGTAGTGGCCGCGGAGGATGCAGCGGAAGTGGCCGCGGAGGATGCAGCGGAAGTGGCCGAGGAGGCGACGTGAAAACCTTTTTTATATCATTTTAATTACGAATAAAAACCTTTTTTTATTAATTAATGTCATGGGTTTTATTTCTAAGCGGGCAAAAGTGATCCATTTCGGTTGGAATGTACAATGTCGTATATAGGGTGAATGTACCAGTAAATGAACACATACCCGTAAAATGCCCATACGTAGTGAATGGGCATTTTATATTAAAATGAGTAAAATAAGTTATTAAAATAAGCAACTAATTAATTAGAGACTTCTTTTAAATTCTTACTTCATATCCAAACAATTTTTGCAGCACGTGGAATCAATCGCGCTGCAAACATAATTTGATAATATTTTTCATTCATTAGCCTTAAGTGCGCTCATTTATTGGTGCGTTCACCTTACGGTTCATTTCACACCAAGCGGATCACTTTGCGCACTCGATGGCTGAGATTTTGTTCAAATTGAAACATGTTATAGTGCATGTGAAAATAAGAAAGTTTCAAATTCTCAAATTTTACACATTGAAAATTGTTAAAAAATGTAGACCCTCAAAGTACACAATTTTCATCGATTTTTTGGAAAACTACATTTCGAATTTGGCAAAATAATTATTTAAACAGTAAAGAAAATCTATGAAACATCATATACGTGGAATTCCATCGGGTGTCTACTTCTTGTACTAATTACAGAGGCCTTGTTTCGGAATCCCTACATTTTTGAAATTGTATAAATGTTTCTCTCGCAGATGTTAAACGTGCAAAAAATCCCACTATAGCTCGGCACTTCTTAGGAATTATTTCATATCGCTCATCATTTTTTAAGCAAGTCCTAATAGCCAGATGAAAACAATGTGCAAAACATGGTATTCGAGTCCAGTTTGCTCGTGTATTTATGGCTTTAACAACATTTGGAACATTGTCTGATGTGATAAAAACCTGTTTTCCTTTAATTATGCCCCGCGTAGTCAATGAATTTACTATTATGTCTGTGTTTTGTCGGTAAATATTGCAAATTTAGAATATAATGATTGATGAAAAAATTGTTACCGGAGAACGCAGAACAACTATGTTTCATACATGTTAATTTAAAATACTAAAATATTCGCATTCCCGTATATTTTTGTTACTATGAAACGTCCAGGAAATATTCCTTTCTGTATGCTTATAGTTGTTTGTACATTTTTTATTCGATGTCAAAAGCAATCCCAAAAAACATAATACCCGATATATTCTCTCTGCATGAAGTGTTAAGTAAGTATGAAGTATATTACATTATTATTTGAAAATACGGTACAACGCGGTACAAACCTAGTACAAACTAGTACAACCTCGAGTTTTTAATTTTTCGCAATTTTTTTTTTCCCAGTAGTACGACTCGACACTTTGGTTATTTCGATTTTTCTCGGAAACCAAAAGAGTTAAACAATTTCTCGGAACGGTACAACGCGGTACAAACCTAGTACAAACTGGTACAACCTCGACTTTTTAATTTTTCGCAAGTTTTTTTTTCCCAGTAGTACAACTCGACACTTTGGTTATTTCGATTTTTCTGGGAAACCAAAAGAGTTAAACAATTTCTCGGAACGGTACAACGCGGTACAAACCTAGTACAAACTGGTACAACCTCGACTTTTTAATTTTTCGCAAATTTTTTTTTCCCAGTAGTACGACTCGACACTTTGGTTATTTCGATTTTTCTGGGAAACCAAAAGAGTTAAACAATTTCTCGGAACGGTACAACGCGGTACAAACCTAGTACAAACTAGTACAACCTCGAGTTTTTAATTTTTCGCAATTTTTTTTTCCCAGTAGTACGACTCGACACTTTGGTTATTTAGATTTTTCTCGGAAACCAAAAGAGTTAAACAATTTCTCGGAACGGTACAACGCGGTACAAACCTAGTACAAACTGGTACAACCTCGACTTTTTAATTTTTCGCAAATTTTTTTTTCCCAGTAGTACGACTCGACACTTTGGTTATTTCGATTTTTCTGGGAAACCATAAGAGTTAAACAATTTCTCGGAACGGTACAACGCGGTACGAACCTAGCACAAACTAGTACAACCTCGAGTTTTTAATTTTTCGCAATTTTTTTTTCCCAGTAGTACGACTCGACACTTTGGTTATTTCGATTTTTCTGGGAAACCAAAAGAGTTAAACAATTTCTCGGAACGGTACAACGCGGTACAAACCTAGTACAAACTGGTACAACCTCGAGTTTTTAATTTTTCGCAATTTTTTTTTTCCCAGTAGTACGATTCGACACTTTGGTTATTTCGATTTTTCTCGGAAACCAAAAGAGTTAAACAATTTCTCGGAACGGTACAACGCGGTACAAACCTAGTACAAACTGGTACAACCTCGACTTTTTAATTTTTCGCAATTTTTTTTTCCCAGTAGTACGACTCGACACTTTGGTTACTTCGATTTTTCTGGGAAACCAAAAGAGTTAAACAATTTCTCGGAACGGTACAACGCGGTACAAACCTAGTACAAACTGGTACAACCTCGAGTTTTTAATTTTTCGCAATTTTTTTTTCCCAGTAGTACGACTCGACACTTTGGTTATTTCGATTTTTCTCGGAAACCAAAAGAGTTAAACAATTTCTCGGAACGGTACAACGCGGTACAAACCTAGTACAAACTGGTACAACCTCGACTTTTTAATTTTTCGCAAATTTTTTTTCCCAGTAGTACGACTCGACACTTTGGTTATTTCGATTTTTCTGGGAAACCAAAAGAGTTAAACAATTTCTCGGAACGGTACAACGCGGTACAAACCTAGTACAAACTGGTACAACCTCGACTTTTTAATTTTTCGCAAGTTTTTTTTTCCCAGTAGTACAACTCGACACTTTGGTTATTTCGATTTTTCTGGGAAACCATAAGAGTTAAACAATTTCTCGGAACGGTACAACGCGGTACAAACCTAGTACAAACTGGTACAACCTCGAGTTTTTAATTTTTCGCAATTTTTTTTTCCCAGTAGTACGACTCGACACTTTGGTTATTTCGATTTTTCTCGGAAACCAAAAGAGTTAAACAATTTCTCGGAACGGTACAACGCGGTACAAACCTAGTACAAACTGGTACAACCTCGACTTTTTAATTTTTCGCAATTTTTTTTTCCCAGTAGTACGACTCGACACTTTGGTTACTTCGATTTTTCTGGGAAACCAAAAGAGTTAAACAATTTCTCGGAACGGTACAACGCGGTACAAACCTAGTACAAACTGGTACAACCTCAGTTTTTAATTTTTCGCAATTTTTTTTTCCCAGTAGTACGACTCGACACTTTGGTTATTTCGATTTTTCTCGGAAACCAAAAGAGTTAAACAATTTCTCGGAACGGTACAACGCGGTACAAACCTAGTACAAACTGGTACAACCTCGACTTTTTAATTTTTCGCAAATTTTTTTTCCCAGTAGTACGACTCGACACTTTGGTTATTTCGATTTTTCTGGGAAACCAAAAGAGTTAAACAATTTCTCGGAACGGTACAACGCGGTACAAACCTAGTACAAACTGGTACAACCTCGACTTTTTAATTTTTCGCAAGTTTTTTTTTCCCAGTAGTACAACTCGACACTTTGGTTATTTCGATTTTTCTGGGAAACCATAAGAGTTAAACAATTTCTCGGAACGGTACAACGCGGTACAAACCTAGTACAAACTGGTACAACCTCGACTTTTTAATTTTTCGCAAATTTTTTTTTCTCAGTAGTACGACTCGACACTTTGGTTATTTCGATTTTTCTGGGAAACCAAAAGAGTTAAACAATTTCTCGGAACGGTACAACGCGGTACAAACCTAGTACAAACTAGTACAACCTCGAGTTTTTAATTTTTCGCAATTTTTTTTTCCCAGTAGTACGACTCGACACTTTGGTTATTTAGATTTTTCTCGGAAACCAAAAGAGTTAAACAATTTCTCGGAACGGTACAACGCGGTACGAACCTAGCACAAACTGGTACAACCTCGAGTTTTTAATTTTTCGCAATTTTTTTTTCCCAGTAGTACGACTCGACACTTTGATTATTTCGATTTTTCTCGGAAACCAAAAGAGTTAAACAATTTCTCGGAACGGTACAACGCGGTACAAACCTAGTACAAACTGGTACAACCTCGACTTTTTAATTTTTCGCAAATTTTTTTTTCTCAGTAGTAAGACTCGACACTTTGGTTATTTCGATTTTTCTGGGAAACCAAAAGAGTTAAACAATTTCTCGGAACGGTACAACGCGGTACAAACCTAGTACAAACTAGTACAACCTCGAGTTTTTAATTTTTCGCAATTTTTTTTTCCCAGTAGTACGACTCGACACTTTGGTTATTTAGATTTTTCTCGGAAACCAAAAGAGTTAAACAATTTCTCGCAACGGTACAACGCGGTACAAACCTAGTACAAACTGGTACAACCTCGAGTTTTTAATTTTTCGCAAATTTTTTTTTCCCAGTAGTACGATTCGACACTTTGGTTATTTCGATTTTTCTCGGAAACCAAAAGAGTTAAACAATTTCTCGGAACGGTACAACGCGGTACAAACCTAGTACAAACTGGTACAACCTCGACTTTTTAATTTTTCGCAATTTTTTTTTCCCAGTAGTACGACTCGACACTTTGGTTACTTCGATTTTTCTGGGAAACCAAAAGAGTTAAACAATTTCTCGGAACGGTACAACGCGGTACAAACCTAGTACAAACTGGTACAACCTCGAGTTTTTAATTTTTCGCAATTTTTTTTTCCCAGTAGTACGACTCGACACTTTGGTTATTTCGATTTTTCTCGGAAACCAAAAGAGTTAAACAATTTCTCGGAACGGTACAACGCGGTACAAACCTAGTACAAACTGGTACAACCTCGACTTTTTAATTTTTCGCATATTTTTTTTCCCAGTAGTACGACTCGACACTTTGGTTATTTCGATTTTTCTGGGAAACCAAAAGAGTTAAACAATTTCTCGGAACGGTACAACGCGGTACAAACCTAGTACAAACTAGTACAACCTCGAGTTTTTAATTTTCGCAATTTTTTTTTTCCCAGTAGTACGACTCGACACTTTGGTTATTTCGATTTTTCTCGGAAACCAAAAGAGTTAAACAATTTCTCGGAACGGTACAACGCGGTACAAACCTAGTACAAACTGGTACAACCTCGACTTTTTAATTTTTCGCAAATTTTTTTTTCCCAGTAGTACGACTCGACACTTTGGTTATTTCGATTTTTCTCGGAAACCAAACGAGTTAAACAATTTCTCGGAACGGTGCAACGCGGTACAAACCTAGTACAAACTGGTACAACCTCGACTTTTTAATTTTTCGCAAATTTTTTTTCCCAGTAGTACGACTCGACACTTTGGTTATTTCGATTTTTCTCGGAAACCAAAAGAGTTAAACAATTTCTCGGAACGGTACAACGCGGTACAAACCTAGTACAAACTGGTACAACCTCGACTTTTTAATTTTTCGCAAGTTTTTTTTTCCCAGTAGTACAACTCGACACTTTGGTTATTTCGATTTTTCTGGGAAACCATAAGAGTTAAACAATTTCTCGGAACGGTACAACGCGGTACAAACCTAGTACAAACTGGTACAACCTCGACTTTTTAATTTTTCGCAAATTTTTTTTTCTCAGTAGTACGACTCGACACTTTGGTTATTTCGATTTTTCTGGGAAACCAAAAGAGTTAAACAATTTCTCGGAACGGTACAACGCGGTACAAACCTAGTACAAACTAGTACAACCTCGAGTTTTTAATTTTTCGCAATTTTTTTTTCCCAGTAGTACGACTCGACACTTTGGTTATTTAGATTTTTCTCGGAAACCAAAAGAGTTAAACAATTTCTCGGAACGGTACAACGCGGTACGAACCTAGCACAAACTGGTACAACCTCGAGTTTTTAATTTTTCGCAATTTTTTTTTCCCAGTAGTACGACTCGACACTTTGATTATTTCGATTTTTCTCGGAAACCAAAAGAGTTAAACAATTTCTCGGAACGGTACAACGCGGTACAAACCTAGTACAAACTGGTACAACCTCGACTTTTTAATTTTTCGCAAATTTTTTTTTCTCAGTAGTACGACTCGACACTTTGGTTATTTCGATTTTTCTGGGAAACCAAAAGAGTTAAACAATTTCTCGGAACGGTACAACGCGGTACAAACCTAGTACAAACTAGTACAACCTCGAGTTTTTAATTTTTCGCAATTTTTTTTTCCCAGTAGTACGACTCGACACTTTGGTTATTTAGATTTTTCTCGGAAACCAAAAGAGTTAAACAATTTCTCGGAACGGTACAACGCGGTACAAACCTAGTACAAACTGGTACAACCTCGACTTTTTAATTTTTCGCAAATTTTTTTTTTCTCAGTAGTACGACTTGTTACATGCCCCTATCGGTTCATCCCGTGCTTGCTGTCCTCGCGTCGCTTTCCGTCGAATCGGCGATTCAGCGGAATCGCCTCGCGCGCGGCAGGCAGGTCGCCGAACCGCGGAATGTATGGTCGTAGGCACAACGTGACCATCGACAGCCCGGGCCTCGATATTTCCTAAGAAGGAGCGATCGACAGGTGCCGACGGGGCGATTTCCTCCGAGGGATTTCGAAAACGCGAGGCACGGACGGTAGCAGCGGGACGAGTTTCGATTCATTCAATTTCGGGAGCTCGAAGTAGGAAGTCACGACGAGCCAGAGGGCCGTCCAGATACCGCGACCGCGTCTCCGCGTCAAGTCCGCGAATTACGAACGGCCGAAAGTAATTCGTGCAAGGGGTACCTCCATCCGACATACCGTGAACGGCCCAGCCGGGAGAGCCCTTGCGCGTCACTCGTGATCGACGTAGGAACGCGTTGAGAACAGACGATTAGAGACCGCGAACGCCGACGAGGTGACCGACTTCCGAGTGCCATCCGAGAGCACAGAAGCGAGCGACCACGACCTACGTATGGGTCAGCGACACAGCGCGCGAGCGACATAGGAGTCGGAGAGCGTGCCGTGCGATACGGCGAGCGACAGCTGAGACGGAGCGCCGTCTCAAGGTAGGATAATTCCGTATTATTCTTGTAACAATATATTTTGCATCATTGGTTTTCCCTTATATCCCATGTACTCTTTGATTTAACCTCTTATCACCCTCCAAATTCCCGGTAAGTATAGTCAAGGCGTGCTTTAGCACCTTAATAGAGCAGCGAACCCGGTAAATCATTCCAACCGCTCGGGGTGATTTACAAAAGTCCCTTCAGGACGTAACAAACTGGTGTCAGAAGTGGGATTCCACTTCTTCTTTTCTAAATCCGTTCTTATTAGAATAAAAGTGCGTGCCGTCGCTACGAACCGCGACCAGCCGCAATCTTATCTGCTCGTAACTTGACTACACTTCCTACTACATTGCAATGACGGGTGGAATTTTGAGATCACTACCCCCGCCACATTCTTCCAATTCCCATACCACAGATAATGTTCCACCCCCTGCTCCTCCCACCTTACCACCAGCCCTAAACAGCCGACCATCTTTTGGTTCTCGGACGAACGACCCAGAAATGTCTGTAATAGACGTGTGGCGTTCCCGAGAAGATGAAGAGAGAGTATATCGGGCACTTGACGGCATTCCCCGTTTCGACCCTGATTTTGTAACATTAGAGGACTTCGCTGCCTCGATACAGCGGGCCATACAGCGAATTCCACCCGGTCAGGAAGAACGATTTCTGACCGAGCTCATATACAAATTAAAAGATCCTATTAGATACTACGTCGAGGGGAAAGGTTGTCAAAGCGTGACCGATCTGCTCTCCCTTCTACGGGTCCGATATTCCCCATGCCGCGGTTATGAGGAGCTCAGATTGGAACTAGAACGTATAAGCATGTTTCCCCGGGAGCGCCTAATAGATTTTATTCACCGCGTAAGCCGCCTGTACCGACAGGTGATCGTAAGAGCGAAAGAATTAATCGGAGAAAACGTCGAAAGGACATTAGGGACGTGGAGCGATTGGCTCGGACCTCGTTTATCACGGCATTACCTCAAAGAATTGCGACTAAAGTAGCCTTGTCAAATCCCGAATCTTTGGACGATGCGTTCGATTTGGCGTTACACGCCCAAAGGCGAGAACAAGAATCGTCCGGTTTGCCACGCGAGGAGACGTATGGGTACACCGGAAGCGCGCGACCCCCGTCGCCGTACGACCCCCAACGTAGTTGGACCGAATGGAGACAACCGCGAGAGGAGGACTCGTATCGCGAACCCCCTGCCCCGTACTCCGCTTATAGCTCCCCTCGCTATCGGTACGAATATTATCGGGAGCCGTATTATCGCGATCCGACACCGGAGCGCCGTCCGACGGCCTTGCTGACGAGGCAAGGCGAACGCCCGTCGGATTATGAACATAGACTGTACGAGCCCGGTGAAAGATTCTCACGCGGGGGATTTAGGAATAATAGGCAGTCGCGACCACGCGGGGCTAGATCATATCCACCTCGCGAACCACCCAGATATGGGCCCCGCGAACAAGGAAGGTATGAACCCCGCGAGTCGCCAAGATATGACTCCCGGAGATACGAGCCGCGTGAACCCGAAAGATATAATTCACGCGAACCTGGAAGATACCAATCTCGCGGATCGCCGGAACCTAGAAGAAATGAATCCCAAGAGTCGCCAAGAAAGGCGGAATACGAATCGTACCCAGAAAATCGCAATCATTTAAACTCCCAGCGCGCCCGCCCGTTCGATCGAAACGAGGCGGGCGGGTCCCCTTCGCAGGCCCAAAGATCGCCTCCGCCAAGATCACCTCGAAATCAGAGCCAACCACGGGACTCATACGCGCGGGGTCCCCCCGCATCCGGATCAAGGCCGAACAATTGGAGAACGGCGAGGGAGAATTCATAGTAGACACGGGTTCAGCATTGAACCTGTTAGAAATCGGGTCTGCCAGCTCAAAGGCCATGGTTATAAGCATGACGCCCCTTGAAATTAACGGATTGAACGGAAAGGTCATGACATTAGGAACGACTGCGTTAAAGGTAAACGGCAGCTGGGCGTTATTCCATGTATTAAGCATGCCTAATTTACCCGAAGGGATCGCCGGTCTAGTCGGGAGTCCGTATCTGCTTCAGGAGGAAGCCATCGTCTCGTATCACCTACGCACGATGGTAACAGCGAAACACCCAATCCGCCCCGTAGTTTTCTCCAATTCGGAAGAATTAGAAGATACGTTGACGGCATGCAAACAGAGTCAGGAGGACTTTCTAACACGTTTAAGTGAACCATTGGCATTAGAGTCAAACGGCGAACAAATAAACCTCTGTTGCCCTGAAGACCACGAGCGGGATTGCCCCTCCCTCTTTCCTGAAGAAGAGCTCGACGTTAGCGAAGATCAGGATTTGGGGAATTACCGCGTTGAACAAAAACCTCCCGAGGAGCGAATACAACACATAGTCGGAACGCTGATGTTAGAGGAATTAGACCCGGAACCACGTCAGACAACCGAAGACTTGGTTATAAGGTATTCGGACCGATTTTTCGTACCTGGAGACCCGCTGGGCGAAACAACGGCTATAGAGCACACCATCCCGTTAACCGATTCAAAGCCCGTGTTCACTCGCCAATACCCGCATTCGCCGTTAATGGACGAGGAAATCGCCAGACAAATGCACAATCTGGAAGAGTTGGGAATAATCGCTCCTTCGTCTTCGCCACATAACTCACCCCTGCACATAGTCCCGAAAAAGGAGGACGAAGAAGGAAACAAACGATGGAGGGTGGTGGCCGACTTTAGAAATTTGAACGCGATAACGATTGACGACCGTTTCCCCTTGCCGCGAATTACGGACATTCTCAATCGATTAGGTGGAGCCCAATATTTCTCAGTTTTCGACTTGGCAAACGGTTTCCATCAAATCCCTATGGCTCCGGAGGACCGTGCAAAAACCGCGTTTACTACCCCCGACGGACACTACGAATACCTCCGCATGCCTTTCGGATTAAAGAACGCTCCGGCTACTTTCCAGCGTTTAATGAACCACGGTTTGAGAGGGCTCATCGGGAAAGAGTTATTCGTGTATTTAGACGACGTGGTAGTATATTCGAATACACTCGCGGAGCACAAACACCGGCTAGAGAGATTCTTCGAACGCCTACGCGAACATAACTTGACTCTACAGACGGAAAAGGCCAAGTTCTTGAAGGACAAGGTCATAAATCTGGGCCATATAATAGCAGCTGACGGAGTACGACCTAATCCGGAAAAGATCAAGGCCGTCGCCAAGTTCCCCGTGCCAAAAACTCGGAAAAATTTGAAGCAATTCCTAGGCCTCGTAAATTACTATCGCCGTTTTATCCCAGATATGGCAAAACGCGCTAGACCTCTTACAAATTTTACTAGCCTGAGAATCCCATTCTTTTGGACTGAAAAACACCAGGAAAGTTTCGAAGATTTACGCGAGGTACTCTGTAAAGAGCCGGTTCTACGTTATTCAAATTTTGACGAACCATTTATTATTACAACGGACGCTTCCGACATAGCCGTCGGCGCGATTTTAAGTCAAGGCAAAATAGGCGAGGACCCGCCCATAGCGTACGCTTCGCAGGTACTCAACTCCGCACAAGAAAACTACTCCACCACGGAAAAGGAATGCTTTGCGATAATCTACGCCGTAAAACAATTTCGAACATACATTTACGGGCGGAAATTTTCCCTGGTAACCGATCACCGGCCCCTTTAATGGCTATTCTCAGTAAAAGATCCGGTGTCGCGACTCGCCCGGTGGAAGATTACCCTCGCGGATTACGATTATGAAATCGTTTATAAGCCTGGTCGGGTAAACGCAAACGCAGACGCGCTATCTCGAAATCCGGTCTCGCACGCTTTTCCGACTACCACAAAGGAAGCATTGCCCACACGTGGAAATGAGGGGATAGCAACGCGTGCAGGAGCGCGTCACCAAGGTAGGCCAAGACCAAATTATGAAGAACCACCGTCATTCGACTTCAGAGAGGATTCCACACTGGAGGGACAGGAACTTGGTCAGGAGCTGCCAGCAACACAAGGGGATAACACCGACGATCTGGAGAGTAGGGCGAACTCAACTGTCCTGGATACAAGTGAAGGAAGGACGGGAATGCCCGAATTCCTAGAGACAGGAGACGAAGGCTCCACCATGATAACAGAAGGCAAGTATACAGGGCTAACGCAGGACCAACTCACCTTCTTGAGGAGTCTGGACGAACCACCCCGCTACCAGCACATCGAGGGAGACAACATGGACTCCACTTTTGGAAGTAACGATTCCAGGATAGGCCCATTCTCCCAGGAGGAAATCACCATCTTGAAGAGTCTTGACGAGGAATTCCCCCTAGAGGAAAAGGGAGAAACATCGGATCCCCAGGGAAAGGTCAGTCCGCAGGGGACAAAACCAAAATCGGGCCCGAAGAAACGAGTATCATGGGGTATACCCCTACATGAAGAAGCCCTGGACATCCCACAATCAACCATGATTTGTCCGGAGGGCGAAACATTGGAGGAACTGAAGGATCAACGGCCCCCTATAGAAAATTCCAGCATGAGTCCAAGGCCCGATGTAATCGAAATGCCT
Source organism: Andrena bucephala (assembly GCA_947577245.1). NCBI lineage: Eukaryota > Metazoa > Arthropoda > Insecta > Hymenoptera > Andrenidae > Andrena > Andrena bucephala. The sequence continues at coordinate 49,803,741 of OX387716.1, read as the reverse complement.
GACTCGACAGAACGATACGAAGCAAACATCGGGCCATTCACCGTCCCACAAAATTTTCCTAGAACGAACACCCCTGAGGATGAATTGCAGACAATGCAGTGCGAAGTGAAAATCGCAAGGACCACACTTACATCCTCTCGCGACAATTATGTTCATTTTATATCGTCGGACAGAATATTAACTAGCCCAATTTGTAAAACTCTGAAGGCTATAGGACTACTCGACGAAACAAAATTATTATCCGAGGAATTAATCAAGAATCGCGTGATAGTCACCCGTAATGAAGAAGGAAAGGTTTTTAGCGTCGTTGGAACGAACAGCTTTTATCACGAAATGGGGGAAAATGAGTTGGCACCGGCATTAACAGCGCTTAGAAGCGCCGTGGAATGTGATCGCGTCCGCTCGTTTCGGATAGCGGCGCATGGCGAAACCTTACACCGGTTCGATGCCGAAACGCTCGAAAAATATTTCAAAATCATTTTCAAACATACGCCGATGTCAATTACAATTTGTACAGGAGAAATCCAATTACCGCCGGAAACCGAGCGGGAAAATATTATCCGCCACTATCACGAAAGTTTGATAGGAGGGCATAAGGGCGTAACTAAAACATACCGACGCATTCGCAGTCTATTCGACTGGCCCCATTTACGTCGAGATGTAGAGGATTTCGTGCGGAGCTGCCAGAGCTGCCAAGAACAAAAGCTCGTACGCATTAAAACACGGGAACCAATGCTAATCACGGATACGCCTGCACGGCCCTTTGATAAAGTAGCCTTGGACACCGTAGGACCGCTACCCCCTACCCCTAGCGGAAACCGTCACGTACTTACAATGCAATGTCAATTATCTAAATTCTGTATGGCGGTGCCATTACCCGACATCCGAGCCGTCACCGTGGCCGACGCGTTATCACGTTACTTTATCGCGATCTTCGGCGCACCGCGTGCAATACTAACAGACCGCGGAACGAGTTTTATTAATAACACAATACAGGGAATAGCCCAAACTTTTAAAATTAAACATGTAACGACGTCGGGATATCGACCACAGACTAACGGTTCCCTGGAAAGAAGTCATATCGTCTTAACCGAATATTTGAAACACTACCTGGAAAGATACGAAGACTGGGACTTGCTACTCCCATTCGCTATGTACTCATACAACACCTCGGTGCATGAGGCAACAAAGTTCACTCCATACGAGGTGGTTTTCGGACAATTAGCTCGGGATCCATTTACGCCTATGGCCCGTGAAGAACTACTCACTTATCCGACATACGTACAAAATTTGGTAGAACGATTGGAAGAAATTCGAAACACTACGCGATCAAACTTGGGCACGAGCAAATCGCGTTCGAAAAATATTTATGACCGAAAGAGTAACCAAGTTATATTTGCCGAAGGCGACCTTGTCTACGTTCTAAAGGAACCTCGGCTCCATAAATTCGACCCCCATTACATAGGCCCTTATAAAATAAAAGCAATTACTGACCAAAATAATGCAATATTGATTTCGGATGAGGGGCGACAGATAATTAAACATTTCGATAAACTGAAACATGCTTATACTAAGGAAAATCCACCTTGACGCTAATAAAGCGTATCCAAATGGTTTCAGCTTACAACGGACCAGCGGAAGGGCTCATTTAGCCGACCCTCATAACCAAGGTCCCACATCCCATATATATAATTACTCTATTCCTTAATCTCACTTGTTTTTCGTATTGCAGTAGACATTTACTTAGAATAATAGAATTCCTCGCGAAAGTCATGGATAGACGTGGCCTGCTATTATTCACGTTCTTATGGACGAGTGCCACCACTAAGGTCATAGACGGGGACTACCAACTAACTCCGTTAAGCCCCAACCCGGGATTGTACTACGAGCAAATCCGACCTCTCCGAGTTTTCCACACCCAATGGAGATTGGTGACCGGCATCGAAGTCGCGGAAGTATTAACCTCGCGACCGCAAACCCAACCACAAATCCACAGGATGAAAGCCTTATGTACAACTTATAACTGGACGTCTTGCCCGGCCGACGACCTCAACGCGGCCCTGCAACGAAAACTCCTCGACGGTAAAAGATACGAGGAACTGCTATTAAGCATATTGGGGAAACCACAGCTCCAACGTACCAAACGATCGGTACCTCTGGGATTCATCGGATCGCTGAGTAAGGCCCTCTTCGGAACACTGGACAACGACGACGCGCAATACTATAATAAGGAAATAGATAAACTTTACAAAGACCAAAATCATCTCGCCGAATTGTTAGGAAACCAAACGCACATTATAAAATCAGAATTTCAGGATATACATAACTCGATAAAATCTGTGTCGGGCGCCATACGAAACATGAACGATAGGATTAAGGAAATAGCGGCGGCCACCCGTCAATTAGACGAACGCGAAACAAGAGTAGAATTAGAATCAGCTTTTTCGTCATGGATGTTCCTAATGACCAGGCACGTGGACGAATACGTGACCGCTCTGATCGTAATAACCGACGCGCTCACGTTTGCGAAACTTGGTATCCTACATCCGGCCGTTCTGTCCCCAAGTCAGCTAGCGCAGACCTGCGAAAGAATTCGCGAAACCACGCCATATGAATTCCCGCTGACTCCGGAAGAATTGAATTCCGAACAGCTACAAGGGGTGACCAAATTAAACGTAGTTTATTCACAGGGCCGAATCATCTTGTCACTGGACATCCCCCTATTAGACCAAATTCCTTTCGATCTTTATTACATTCAACCCTGCCCTTCATTCCAAACTATATCGACCAACGTCTCTACCCCAATATTCATAAAACCAAGGACAGCATATTTAGCAATCAGCAGAGTCAACTCTCAATACTTCATGCCAGACGAAAACTACATCACAGGATGCAGGAAACACCATCGGATGTATATGTGCGAACTCAGCGTATCACTCCAGGACTTGGAAAAAGCCCCAAGCTGCGAGACAGATGCCTTACTAAAACCACAAAACATCAAGTGGCCTAGCTGCAACATTCAAGCCCTCCCCGGAAGCCGAACTTTCCTCAAGAGAATGATCGCACCCAACACCTGGTTATATTCTATCAAGAACACCCTGGCACTGCAGGTACGGTGCAATAAGCATTCGGCCGGATATGAAGTGCTCCAGGGGGCAGGAATATTACAATTGAGGAGAGATTGTGAGGCCAAACTCGGGACTGACCAGATTTGGGCATCCGGAGTCGACACTGAGACGCTCACAACGATATACAAACCATCCATAGGCATAAATATTTCCGAAATCTTACCTACCCTTACGGAACATCACGTGAAAATATTGGCTGACCATCAAGAAAAGGAACCACAGGGAACCCTTCAGGATGCCCATGCGAAAGCTAATGCAATCGCATTGGACGATATAGAGAGACAAGCAAGAGAAATAGCAACACATCACCGGACAGAAAATCTATCTACATACGTCACCTTTGGACTGCCAGGATTGGGAGGAACCTTCATAATCATCATTACTGTCTGGATTGGATACCGTTTTCTGAAGGCACGCCGGATCCAACATCGCGAGCCACTAAGGAAAGAGGCAAGGGTTGATATAGAAATGGCACCACCCCGTCCTCCTCCTCAAATAATTTCCAGACCCCGACCTCTTGCTATCACATCTTTTCCTTCCGACCTACCCGTTATACCATCCACAAGGACAAGAGAGAGAGCCCTCGTAGAACGAGCGAGAAGTTTCGCGGGTTCCGAGCCATACTTCGAAGTATTTTAGACCTTAGTTGCTGATCGCAGCAAAAACCCCCCGCGCGTTGTCCCCACGAGGCGCTCTGCTGTGGAAATTAGATGGTAGGGAAAATAGCATATAAGATAGCACTTAAGCAATGCGAGTAGCAGTCCTTATAACAATTTTTCAACACGAAACATATTGAAAACGGATCGAACAATGTACGCGCCAAGGTTCAACGATACCAAGTACCAGCGTATGTCACTCGCGGAAGTGATCCTTCCCCAATACCTACAAGCGCCATTCGGAAGGAGATACTGTGTCCGGCCCACACAGAGTATCCTCGGGGGTGACGGATGTGTGTGGACACACCGGATCAACAGAACGCTTACCCTCTGCGAAGCCTGTGCGTGGCTAAGGCCACCAAGGGACTTTGCCGACTACAACAGGACCCCGGTGCACTGGTTGGCAGAGGAAGTGAGGGCACTTGCTCTAACGAAGTGTGCTAAATGCCGACGACGACACCTGCAATGGTCCATTCCGGACAACTGTACGGGCTGCTTAAGGGCAGTCTTGGACATCAAGCCGCGGTATCTGCCAGCCTTCCCAATCTTAGAGGCGCCCCGGCCCCTGGAACCGCCCAAACCCCGGGACGTTCCATGGGTAATCCCAGCAGGAGCAGAGTGAGGGACCACAGCTCCTCAGCGCTAGGTAATTACGCAACAATCTGTAATCACTCTAGAGTGACGCGACCGGGTCGTAATTTTTTCGCTTTCGTTAAATTCGCAGCAGGGTGCCGCCCGGACAGCAGCGTCCCAGGGCCGTCAGGATCCCTACCGCCCACCCTTTAATTTTTTTATATATATATCTATTATTGTATTTCCATTTCTTTTCAATGTAACAATATATTGTTTCCCTTTTCGCCTAATTGTGACTCATTCAGGGTTATCCCCTTGCGTTCCCCTTAGTCTTACAAGTTGTTAATAGCGCTAATGGTTAAGTATAATTTTAAGTCATCCACTAAAGCGTACGCGACAACAGCTTCGCACGTGCTCATGAAATGGCCTCTCGAGACCATTTCATGTCTAAGTGGGGAGGTGTTACATGCCCCTATCGGTTCATCCCGTGCTTGCTGTCCTCGCGTCGCTTTCCGTCGAATCGGCGATTCAGCGGAATCGCCTCGCGCGCGGCAGGCAGGTCGCCGAACCGCGGAATGTATGGTCGTAGGCACAACGTGACCATCGACAGCCCGGGCCTCGATATTTCCTAAGAAGGAGCGATCGACAGGTGCCGACGGGGCGATTTCCTCCGAGGGATTTCGAAAACGCGAGGCACGGACGGTAGCAGCGGGACGAGTTTCGATTCATTCAATTTCGGGAGCTCGAAGTCCGCGAATTACGAACGGCCGAAAGTAATTCGTGCAAGGGGGACCTCCATCCGACATACCGTGAACGGCCCAGCCGGGAGAGCCCTTGCGCGTCACTCGTGATCGACGTAGGAACGCGTTGAGAACAGACGATTAGAGACCGCGAACGCCGACGAGGTGACCGACTTCCGAGTGCCATCCGAGAGCACAGAAGCGAGCGACCACGACCTACGTATGGGTCAGCGACACAGCGCGCGAGCGACATAGGAGTCGGAGAGCGTGCCGTGCGATACGGCGAGCGACAGCTGAGACGGAGCGCCGTCTCAAGGTAGGATAATTCCGTATTATTCTTGTAACAATATATTTTGCATCATTGGTTTTCCCTTATATCCCTTGTACTCTTTGATTTAACCTCTTATCACCCTCCAAATTCCCGGTAAGTATAGTCAAGGCGTGCTTTAGCACCTTGATAGAGCAGCGAACCCGGTAAATCATGCCAACCGCTCGGGGTGATTTACAAAAGTCCCTTCAGGACGTAACAGACTCGACACTTTGGTTATTTCGATTTTTCTGGGAAACCAAAAGAGTTAAACAATTTCTCGGAACGGTACAACGCGGTACAAACCTAGTACAAACTAGTACAACCTCGAGTTTTTAATTTTTCGCAATTTTTTTTTCCCAGTAGTACGACTCGACACTTTGGATATTTCGATTTTTCTCGGAAACCAAAAGAGTTAAACAATTTCTCGGAACGGTACAACGCGGTACAAACCTAGTACAAACTGGTACAACCTCGACTTTTTAATTTTTCGCAAATTTTTTTTTCCCAGTAGTACGTCTCGACACTTTGGTTATTTCGATTTTTCTGGGAAACCAAAAGAGTTAAAAAATTTCTCGGAACGGTACAACGCGGTACAAACCTAGTACAAACTAGTACAACCTCGAGTTTTTAATTTTTCGCAATTTTTTTTTCCCAGTAGTACGACTCGACACTTTGGTTATTTCGATTTTTCGCGGAAACCAAAAGAGTTAAACAATTTCTCGGAACGGTACAACGCGGTACAAACCTAGTACAAACTGGTACAACCTCGACTTTTTAATTTTTCGCAAATTTTTTTTTCCCAGTAGTACGACTCGACACTTTGGTTATTTCGATTTTTCTGGGAAACCAAAAGAGTTAAACAATTTCTTGGAACGGTACAACGCGGTACAAACCTAGTACAAACTAGTACAACCTCGACTTTTTAATTTTTCGCAATTTTTTTTTCCCAGTAGTACGACTCGACACTTTGGTTATTTCGATTTTTCTCGGAAACCAAAAGAGTTAAACAATTTCTCGGAACGGTACAACGCGGTACAAACCTAGTACAAACTGGTACAACCTCGACTTTTCAATTTTTCGCAAATTTTTTTTCCCAGTAGTACGTCTCGACACTTTGGTTATTTCGATTTTTCTGGGAAACCAAAAGAGTTAAAAAATTTCTCGGAACGGTACAACGCGGTACAAACCTAGTACAAACTAGTACAACCTCGAGTTTTTAATTTTTCGCAATTTTTTTTTCCCAGTAGTACGACTCGACACTTTGGTTATTTCGATTTTTCTCGGAAACCAAAAGAGTTAAACAATTTCTCGGAACGGTACAACGCGGTACAAACCTAGTACAAACTGGTACAACCCCGACTTTTTAATTTTTCGCAAATTGTTTTTTTCCAATAGTACGACTCGACACTTGGGTTATTTCGATTTTTCTGGGAAACCAAAAGAGTTAAACAATTTCTCGGAACGGTACAACGCGGTACAAACCTAGTACAAACTGGTACAACCCCGACTTTTTAATTTTTCGCAAATTTTTTTTTCCCAGTAGTACGACTCGACACTTTGGTTATTTCGATTTTTCTGGGAAACCAAAAGAGTTAAACAATTTCTCGGAACGGTACAACGCGGTACAAACCTAGTACAAACTAGTACAACCTCGAGTTTTTAATTTTTCGCAATTTTTTTTCCCCAGTAGTACGACTCGACACTTTGGTTATTTCGATTTTTCTCGGAAACCAAAAGAGTTCAACAATTTCTCGGAACGGTACAACGCGGTACAAACCTAGTACAAACTGGTACAACCCCGACTTTTTAATTTTTCGCAAATTTTTTTTTCCCAGTACTACGACTCGACACTTTGGTTATTTCGATTTTTCTGGGAAACCAAAAGAGTTAAACAATTTCTCGGAACGGTACAACACGGTACAAACCTAGTACAAACTAGTACAACCTCGAGTTTTTAATTTTTCGCAATTTTTTTTTTCCAGTAGTACGACTCGACACTTTGGTTATTTCGATTTTGTCCCTGAAACCAAAAGAGTTAAACAATTTCTCGGAACGGTACAACGCGGTACAAACCTAGTACAAACTGGTACAACCTCGACTTTTTAATTTTTCGCAAATTTTTTTTTCCCAGTAGTACGACTCGACACTTTGGTTATTTCGATTTTTCTGGGAAACCAAAAGAGTTAAACAATTTCTCGGAACGGTACAACGCGGTACAAACCTAGTACAAACTAGTACAACCTCGAGTTTTTAATTTTTCGCAATTTTTTTTTCCCAGTAGTACGACTCGACACTTTGGTTATTTCGGTTTTTCTCGGAAACCAAAAGAGTTAAACAATTTCTCGGAACGGTACAACGCGGTACAAACCTAGTACAAACTGGTACAACCTCGACTTTTTAATTTTTCGCAAATTTTTTTTTCCCAGTAGTACGACTCGACAATTTGGTTATTTCGATTTTTCTGGGAAACCAAAAGAGTTAAACAATTTCTTGGAACGGTACAACGCGGTACAAACCTAGTACAAACTAGTACAACCTCGACTTTTTAATTTTTCGCAATTTTTTTTTCCCAGTAGTACGACTCGACACTTTGGTTATTTCGATTTTTCTCGGAAACCAAAAGAGTTAAACAATTTCTCGGAACGGTACAACGCGGTACAAACCTAGTACAAACTGGTACAACCCCGACTTTTTAATTTTTCGCAAATTTTTTTTTCCCAGTAGTACGACTCGACACTTTGGTTATTTCGATTTTTCTGGGAAACCAAAAGAGTTAAACAATTTCTCGGAACGGTACAACGCGGTACAAACCTAGTACAAACTGGTACAACCCCGACTTTTTAATTTTTCGCAAATTTTTTTTTCCCAGTAGTACGACTCGACACTTTGGTTATTTCGATTTTTCTGGGAAACCAAAAGAGTTAAACAATTTCTCGGAACGGTACAACGCGGTACAAACCTAGTACAAACTAGTACAACCTCGAGTTTTTAATTTTTCGCAATTTTTTTTTCCCCAGTAGTACGACTCGACACTTTGGTTATTTCGATTTTTCTCGGAAACCAAAAGAGTTCAACAATTTCTCGGAACGGTACAACGCGGTACAAACCTAGTACAAACTGGTACAACCTCGACTTTTTAATTTTTCGCAAATTTTTTTTTCCCAGTAGTACGACTCGACACTTTGGTTATTTCGATTTTTCTGGGAAACCAAAAGAGTTAAACAATTTCTTGGAACGGTACAACGCGGTACAAACCTAGTACAAACTAGTACAACCTCGACTTTTTAATTTTTCGCAATTTTTTTTTCCCAGTAGTACGACTCGACACTTTGGTTATTTCGATTTTTCTCGGAAACCAAAAGAGTTAAACAATTTCTCGGAACGGTACAACGCGGTACAAACCTAGTACAAACTGGTACAACCCCGACTTTTTAATTTTTCGCAAATTTTTTTTTCCCAGTAGTACGACTCGACACTTTGGTTATTTCGATTTTTCTGGGAAACCAAAAGAGTTAAACAATTTCTCGGGACGGTACAACGCGGTACAAACCTAGTACAAACTAGTACAACCTCGACTTTTTAATTTTTCGCAATTTTTTTTTCCCAGTAGTACGACTCGACACTTTGGTTATTTCGATTTTTCTCGGAAACCAAAAGAGTTAAACAATTTCTCGGAACGGTACAACGCGGTACAAACCTAGTACAAACTGGTACAACCCCGACTTTTTAATTTTTCGCAAATTTTTTTTTCCCAGTAGTACGACTCGACACTTTGGTTATTTCGATTTTTCTGGGAAACCAAAAGAGTTAAACAATTTCTCGGAACGGTACAACGCGGTACAAACCTAGTACAAACTGGTACAACCCCGACTTTTTAATTTTTCGCAAATTTTTTTTTCCCAGTAGTACGACTCGACACTTTGGTTATTTCGATTTTTCTGGGAAACCAAAAGAGTTAAACAATTTCTCGGAACGGTACAACGCGGTACAAACCTAGTACAAACTAGTACAACCTCGAGTTTTTAATTTTTCGCAATTTTTTTTTCCCCTGTAGTACGACTCGACACTTTGGTTATTTCGATTTTTCTCGGAAACCAAAAGAGTTCAACAATTTCTCGGAACGGTACAACGCGGTACAAACCTAGTACAAACTGGTACAACCTCGACTTTTTAATTTTTCGCAAATTTTTTTTTCCCAGTACTACGACTCGACACTTTGGTTATTTCGATTTTTCTGGGAAACCAAAAGAGTTAAACAATTTCTCGGAACGGTACAACGCGGTACAAACCTAGTACAAACTAGTACAACCTCGAGTTTTTAATTTTTCGCAATTTTTTTTTCCCCAGTAGTACGACTCGACACTTTGGTTATTTCGATTTTTCTCGGAAACCAAAAGAGTTAAACAATTTCTCGGAACGGTACAACGCGGTACAAACCTAGTACAAACTGGTACAACCCCGACTTTTTAATTTTTCGCAAATTTTTTTTTCCCAGTAGTACGACTCGACACTTTGGTTATTTCGATTTTTCTGGGAAACCAAAAGAGTTAAACAATTTCTCGGAACGGTACAACGCGGTACAAACCTAGTACAAACTGGTGCAACCCCGACTTTTTAATTTTTCGCAAATTTTTTTTTCCCAGTAGTACGACTCGACACTTTGGTTATTTCGATTTTTCTGGGAAACCAAAAGAGTTAAACAATTTCTCGGAACGGTACAACGCGGTACAAACCTAGTACAAACTAGTACAACCTCGAGTTTTTAATTTTTCGCAATTTTTTTTTCCCCAGTAGTACGACTCGACACTTTGGTTATTTCGATTTTTCTCGGAAACCAAAAGAGTTCAACAATTTCTCGGAACGGTACAACGCGGTACAAACCTAGTACAAACTGGTACAACCCCGACTTTTTAATTTTTCGCAAATTTTTTTTTCCCAGTACTACGACTCGACACTTTAGTTATTTCAATTTTTCTGGGAAACCAAAAGAGTTAAACAATTTCTCGGAACGGTACAACGCGGTACAAACCTAGTACAAACTAGTACAACCTCGAGTTTTTAATTTTTCGCAATTTTTTTTTCCCAGTAGTACGACTCGACACTTTGGTTATTTCGGTTTTTCTCGGAAACCAAAAGAGTTAAACAATTTCTCGGAACGGTACAACGCGGTACAAACCTAGTACAAACTGGTACAACCTCGACTTTTTAATTTTTCGCAAATTTTTTTTTCCCAGTAGTACGACTCGACAATTTGGTTATTTCGATTTTTCTGGGAAACCAAAAGAGTTAAACAATTTCTTGGAACGGTACAACGCGGTACAAACCTAGTACAAACTAGTACAACCTCGACTTTTTAATTTTTCGCAATTTTTTTTTCCCAGTAGTACGACTCGACACTTTGGTTATTTCGATTTTTCTCGGAAACCAAAAGAGTTAAACAATTTCTCGGAACGGTACAACGCGGTACAAACCTAGTACAAACTGGTACAACCCCGACTTTTTAATTTTTCGCAAATTTTTTTTTCCCAGTAGTACGACTCGACACTTTGGTTATTTCGATTTTTCTGGGAAACCAAAAGAGTTAAACAATTTCTCGGAACGGTACAACGCGGTACAAACCTAGTACAAACTGGTACAACCCCGACTTTTTAATTTTTCGCAAATTTTTTTTTCCCAGTAGTACGACTCGACACTTTGGTTATTTCGATTTTTCTGGGAAACCAAAAGAGTTAAACAATTTCTCGGAACGGTACAACGCGGTACAAACCTAGTACAAACTAGTACAACCTCGAGTTTTTAATTTTTCGCAATTTTTTTTTCCCCAGTAGTACGACTCGACACTTTGGTTATTTCGATTTTTCTCGGAAACCAAAAGAGTTCAACAATTTCTCGGAACGGTACAACGCGGTACAAACCTAGTACAAACTGGTACAACCTCGACTTTTTAATTTTTCGCAAATTTTTTTTTCCCAGTAGTACGACTCGACACTTTGGTTATTTCGATTTTTCTGGGAAACCAAAAGAGTTAAACAATTTCTTGGAACGGTACAACGCGGTACAAACCTAGTACAAACTAGTACAACCTCGACTTTTTAATTTTTCGCAATTTTTTTTTCCCAGTAGTACGACTCGACACTTTGGTTATTTCGATTTTTCTCGGAAACCAAAAGAGTTAAACAATTTCTCGGAACGGTACAACGCGGTACAAACCTAGTACAAACTGGTACAACCCCGACTTTTTAATTTTTCGCAAATTTTTTTTTCCCAGTAGTACGACTCGACACTTTGGTTATTTCGATTTTTCTGGGAAACCAAAAGAGTTAAACAATTTCTCGGGACGGTACAACGCGGTACAAACCTAGTACAAACTAGTACAACCTCGACTTTTTAATTTTTCGCAATTTTTTTTTCCCAGTAGTACGACTCGACACTTTGGTTATTTCGATTTTTCTCGGAAACCAAAAGAGTTAAACAATTTCTCGGAACGGTACAACGCGGTACAAACCTAGTACAAACTGGTACAACCCCGACTTTTTAATTTTTCGCAAATTTTTTTTTCCCAGTAGTACGACTCGACACTTTGGTTATTTCGATTTTTCTGGGAAACCAAAAGAGTTAAACAATTTCTCGGAACGGTACAACGCGGTACAAACCTAGTACAAACTGGTACAACCCCGACTTTTTAATTTTTCGCAAATTTTTTTTTCCCAGTAGTACGACTCGACACTTTGGTTATTTCGATTTTTCTGGGAAACCAAAAGAGTTAAACAATTTCTCGGAACGGTACAACGCGGTACAAACCTAGTACAAACTAGTACAACCTCGAGTTTTTAATTTTTCGCAATTTTTTTTTCCCCTGTAGTACGACTCGACACTTTGGTTATTTCGATTTTTCTCGGAAACCAAAAGAGTTCAACAATTTCTCGGAACGGTACAACGCGGTACAAACCTAGTACAAACTGGTACAACCTCGACTTTTTAATTTTTCGCAAATTTTTTTTTCCCAGTACTACGACTCGACACTTTGGTTATTTCGATTTTTCTGGGAAACCAAAAGAGTTAAACAATTTCTCGGAACGGTACAACGCGGTACAAACCTAGTACAAACTAGTACAACCTCGAGTTTTTAATTTTTCGCAATTTTTTTTTCCCCAGTAGTACGACTCGACACTTTGGTTATTTCGATTTTTCTCGGAAACCAAAAGAGTTAAACAATTTCTCGGAACGGTACAACGCGGTACAAACCTAGTACAAACTGGTACAACCCCGACTTTTTAATTTTTCGCAAATTTTTTTTTCCCAGTAGTACGACTCGACACTTTGGTTATTTCGATTTTTCTGGGAAACCAAAAGAGTTAAACAATTTCTCGGAACGGTACAACGCGGTACAAACCTAGTACAAACTGGTGCAACCCCGACTTTTTAATTTTTCGCAAATTTTTTTTTCCCAGTAGTACGACTCGACACTTTGGTTATTTCGATTTTTCTGGGAAACCAAAAGAGTTAAACAATTTCTCGGAACGGTACAACGCGGTACAAACCTAGTACAAACTAGTACAACCTCGAGTTTTTAATTTTTCGCAATTTTTTTTTCCCCAGTAGTACGACTCGACACTTTGGTTATTTCGATTTTTCTCGGAAACCAAAAGAGTTCAACAATTTCTCGGAACGGTACAACGCGGTACAAACCTAGTACAAACTGGTACAACCCCGACTTTTTAATTTTTCGCAAATTTTTTTTTCCCAGTACTACGACTCGACACTTTAGTTATTTCAATTTTTCTGGGAAACCAAAAGAGTTAAACAATTTCTCGGAACGGTACAACGTGGTACAAACCTAGTACAAACTAGTACAACTTCGAGTTTTTAATTTTTCGCAATTTTTTTTTCCCAGTAGTACGACTCGACACTTTGGTTATTTCGATTTTTCTCGGAAACCAAAAGAGTTAAACAATTTCTCGGAACGGTACAACGCGGTACAAACCTAGTACAAACTGGTACAACCTCGACTTTTTAATTTTTCGCAAATTTTTTTTTCCCAGTAGTACGACTCGACAATTTGGTTATTTCGATTTTTCTGGGAAACCAAAAGAGTTAAACAATTTCTTGGAACGGTACAACGCGGTACAAACCTAGTACAACCTCGACTTTTTAATTTTTCGCAATTTTTTTTTCCCAGTAGTACGACTCGACACTTTGGTTATTTCGATTTTTCTCGGAAACCAAAAGAGTTAAACAATTTCTCGGAACGGTACAACGCGGTACAAACCTAGTACAAACTGGTACAACCCCGACTTTTTAATTTTTCGCAAATTTTTTTTTCCCAGTAGTACGACTCGACACTTTGGTTATTTCGATTTTTCTGGGAAACCAAAAGAGTTAAACAATTTCTCGGAACGGTACAACGCGGTACAAACCTAGTACAAACTGGTACAACCCCGACTTTTTAATTTTTCGCAAATTTTTTTTTCCCAGTAGTACGACTCGACACTTTGGTTATTTCGATTTTTCTGGGAAACCAAAATAGTTAAACAATTTCTCGGAACGGTACAACGCGGTACAAACCTAGTACAAACTAGTACAACCTCGAGTTTTTAATTTTTCGCAATTTTTTTTTCCCCAGTAGTACGACTCGACACTTTGGTTATTTCGATTTTTCTCGGAAACCAAAAGAGTTCAACAATTTCTCGGAACGGTACAACGCGGTACAAACCTAGTACAAACTGGTACAACCTCGACTTTTTAATTTGTCGCAAATTTTTTTTTCCCAGTAGTACGACTCGACACTTTGGTTATTTCGATTTTTCTGGGAAACCAAAAGAGTTAAACAATTTCTTGGAACGGTACAACGCGGTACAAACCTAGTACAAACTAGTACAACCTCGACTTTTTAATTTTTCGCAATTTTTTTTTCCCAGTAGTACGACTCGACACTTTGGTTATTTCGATTTTTCTCGGAAACCAAAAGAGTTAAACAATTTCTCGGAACGGTACAACGCGGTACAAACCTAGTACAAACTGGTACAACCCCGACTTTTTAATTTTTCGCAAATTTTTTTTTCCCAGTAGTACGACTCGACACTTTGGTTATTTCGATTTTTCTGGGAAACCAAAAGAGTTAAACAATTTCTCGGAACGGTACAACGCGGTACAAACCTAGTACAAACTGGTGCAACCCCGACTTCTTAATTTTTCGCAAATTTTTTTTTCCCAGTAGTACGACTCGACACTTTGGTTATTTCGATTTTTCTGGGAAACCAAAAGAGTTAAACAATTTCTCGGAACGGTACAACGCGGTACAAACCTAGTACAAACTAGTACAACCTCGAGTTTTTAATTTTTCGCAATTTTTTTTTCCCCAGTAGTACGACTCGACACTTTGGTTATTTCGATTTTTCTCGGAAACCAAAAGAGTTCAACAATTTCTCGGAACGGTACAACGCGGTACAAACCTAGTACAAACTGGTACAACCCCGACTTTTTAATTTTTCGCAAATTTTTTTTTCCCAGTACTACGACTCGACACTTTAGTTATTTCAATTTTTCTGGGAAACCAAAAGAGTTAAACAATTTCTCGGAACGGTACAACGCGGTACAAACCTAGTACAAACTAGTACAACTTCGAGTTTTTAATTTTTCGCAAATTTTTTTTTCCCAGTAGTACGATTCGACACTTTGGTTATTTCGATTTTTCTGGGAAACCAAAAGAGTTAAACAATTTCTCGGAACGGTACAACGCGGTACAAACCTAGTACAAACTGGTACAACCACGAGTTTTTAATTTATCGCAAATTTTTTTTTCCCAGTAGTACGACTCGACACTTTGGTTATTTCGAATTTTCTGGGAAACCAAAAGAGTTAAACAATTTCTCGGAACGGTACAACGCGGTACAAACCTAGTACAAACTGGTACAACCTCGAGTTTTTAATTTTTCGCAAATTTTTTTTTCCCCAGTAGTACGACTCGACACTTTGGTTATTTCGATTTTTCTGGGAAACCAAAAGAGTTAAACAATTTCTCGGAACGGTACAACGCGGTACAAACCTAGTACAAACTGGTACAACCTCGAGTTTTTAATTTTTCTCAAATTTTTTTTTCCCAGTAGTACGACTCGACACTTTGGTTATTTCGATTTTTCTCGGAAACTAAAAGAGTTCAACAATTTCTCGGAACGGTACAACGCGGTACAAACCTAGTACAAACTGGTACAACCCCGACTTTTTAATTTTTGCAAATTTTTTTTTCCCAGTACTACGACTCGACACTTTGGTTATTTCGATTTTTCTGGGAAACCAAAAGAGTTAAACAATTTCTCGGAACGGTACAACGCGGTACAAACCTAGTACAAACTGGTACAACCCCGACTTTTTAATTTTTCGCAAATTTTTTTTTCCCAGTAGTACGACTCGACACTTTGGTTATTTCGATTTTTCTGGGAAACCAAAAGAGTTAAACAATTTCTCGGAACGGTACAACGCGGTACAAACCTAGTATAAACTGGTACAACCCCGACTTTTTAATTTTTGCAAATTTTTTTTTCCCAGTACTACGACTCGACACTTTGGTTATTTCGATTTTTCTGGGAACCCAAAAGAGTTAAACAATTTCTCGGAACGGTACAACGCGGTACAAACCTAGTACAAACTAGTACAACCTCGAGTTTTTAATTTTTCGCAATTTTTTTTTCCCAGTAGTACGACTCGACACTTTGGTTATTTCGATTTTTCTCGGAAACCAAAAGAGTTAAACAATTTCTCGGAACGGTACAACGCGGTACAAACCTAGTACAACCTCGACTTCTTAATTTTTCGCAATTTTTTTTTCCCAGTAGTACGACTCGACACTTTGGTTATTTTGATTTTTCTCGGAAACCAAAAGAGATAAACAATTTCTCGGAACGGTACAACGCGGTACAAACCTAGTACAAACTGGTACAACCCCGACTTTTTAATTTTTCGCAAATTTTTTTTTCCCAGTAGTACGACTCGACACTTTGGTTATTTCGATTTTTCTGGGAAACCAAAAGAGTTAAACAATTTCTCGGAACGGTACAACGCTGTACAAACCTAGTACAAACTAGTACAACCTCGAGTTTTTAATTTTTCGCAATTTTTTTTTTCCCAGTAGTACGACTCGACACTTTGGTTATTTCGATTTTTCTCGGAAACCAAAAGAGTTCAACAATTTCTCGGAACGGTACAACGCGGTACAAACCTAGTACAAACTAGTACAACCTCGAGTTTTTAATTTTTCGCAATTTTTTTTTCCCCAGTAGTACGACTCGACACTTTGGTTATTTCGATTTTTCTCGGAAACCAAAAGAGTTCAACAATTTCTCGGAACGGTACAACGCGGTACAAACCTAGTACAAACTGGTACAACCCCGACTTTTTAATTTTTCGCAAATTTTTTTTTCCCAGTAGTACGACTCGACACTTTGGTTATTACGAATTTTCTGGGAAACCAAAAGAGTTAAACAATTTCTCGGAACGGTACAACGCGGTACAAACCTAGTACAAACTGGTACAACCTAGAGTTTTTAATTTTTCGCAAATTTTTTTTTCCCAGTAGTACGACTCGACACTTTGGTTATTTCGATTTTTCTGGGAAACCAAAAGAGTTAAACAATTTCTCGGAACGGTACAACGCGGTACAAACCTAGTACAAACTGGTACAACCTCGAGTTTTTAATTTTTCGCAAATTTTTTTTTCCCAGTAGTACGATTCGACACTTTGGTTATTTCGATTTTTCTCGGAAACCAAAAGAGTTAAACAATTTCTCGGAACGGTACAACGCGGTACAAACCTAGTACAAACTGGTACAACCTCGACTTTTTAATTTTTCGCAAATTTATTTTCTCCCAGTAGTACAACTCGACACTTTGGTTATTTCGATTTTTCTGGGAAACCAAAAGAGTTAAACAATTTCTCGGAACGGTACAACGCGGTACAAACCTAGTACAAACTGGTACAACCTCGAGTTTTTAATTTTTCGCAATTTTTTTTTTCCCAGTAGTACGACTCGACACTTTGGTTATTTCGAATTTTCTGGGAAACCAAAAAAGTTAAACAATTTCTCGGAACGGTACAACGCGGTACAAACCTAGTACAAACTGGTACAACCTCGAGTTTTTAATTTTTCGCAATTTTTTTTTTCCCAGTAGTACGACTCGACACTTTGGTTATTTCGATTTTTCTCGGAAACCAAAAGAGTTAAACAATTTCTCGGAACGGTACAACGCGGTACAAACCTAGTACAAACTAGTACAACCTCGAGTTTTTAATTTTTCGCAATTTTTTTTTCCCCAGTAGTACGAATCGACACTTTGGTTATTTCGATTTTTCTCGGAAACCAAAAGAGTTCAACAATTTCTCGGAACGGTACAACGCGGTACAAACCTAGTACAAACTGGTACAACCTCGACTTTTTAATTTGTCGCAAATTTTTTTTTCCCAGTAGTACGACTCGACACTTTGGTTATTTCGATTTTTCTGGGAAACCAAAAGAGTTAAACAATTTCTCGGAACGGTACAACGCGGTACGAACCTAGTACAAACTAGTACAACCTCGAGTTTTTAATTTTTCGCAATTTTTTTTTTCCCAGTAGTACGACTCGACACTTTGGTTATTTCGATTTTTCTCGGAAACCAAAAGAGTTAAACAATTTCTCGGAACGGTACAACGCGGTACAAACCTAGTACAAACTGGTACAACCTCGACTTTTTAATTTTTCGCAAAATTTTTTTTCCCAGTAGTACGACTCGACACTTTGGTTATTTCGATTTTTCTGGGAAACCAAAAGAGTTAAACAATTTCTCGGAACGGTACAACGCGGTACAAACCTAGTACAAACTAGTACAACCTCGAGTTTTTAATTTTTCGCAATTTTTTTTTCCCAGTAGTACGACTCGACACTTTGGTTATTTCGATTTTTCTCGGAAACCAAAAGAGTTCAACAATTTCTCGGAACGGTACAACGCGGTACAAACCTAGTACAAACTGGTACAACCCCGACTTTTTAATTTTTCGCAAATTTTTTTTTCCCAGTAGTACGACTCGACACTTTGGTTATTTCGAATTTTCTGGGAAACCAAAAGAGTTAAACAATTTCTCGGAACGGTACAACGCGGTACAAACCTAGTACAAACTGGTACAACCTAGAGTTTTTAATTTTTCGCAAATTTTTTTTTCCCAGTAGTACGACTCGACACTTTGGTTATTTCGATTTTTCTGGGAAACCAAAAGAGTTAAACAATTTCTCGGAACGGTACAACGCGGTACAAACCTAGTACAAACTGGTACAACCTCGAGTTTTTAATTTTTCGCAAATTTTTTTTTCCCAGTAGTACGATTCGACACTTTGGTTATTTCGATTTTTCTCGGAAACCAAAAGAGTTAAACAATTTCTCGGAACGGTACAACGCGGTACAAACCTAGTACAAACTGGTACAACCTCGACTTTTTAATTTTTCGCAAATTTATTTTCTCCCAGTAGTACAACTCGACACTTTGGTTATTTCGATTTTTCTGGGAAACCAAAAGAGTTAAACAATTTCTCGGAACGGTACAACGCGGTACAAACCTAGTACAAACTGGTACAACCTCGAGTTTTTAATTTTTCGCAATTTTTTTTTTCCCAGTAGTACGACTCGACACTTTGGTTATTTCGAATTTTCTGGGAAACCAAAAAAGTTAAACAATTTCTCGGAACGGTACAACGCGGTACAAACCTAGTACAAACTGGTACAACCTCGAGTTTTTAATTTTTCGCAATTTTTTTTTTCCCAGTAGTACGACTCGACACTTTGGTTATTTCGATTTTTCTCGGAAACCAAAAGAGTTAAACAATTTCTCGGAACGGTACAACGCGGTACAAACCTAGTACAAACTAGTACAACCTCGAGTTTTTAATTTTTCGCAATTTTTTTTTCCCCAGTAGTACGAATCGACACTTTGGTTATTTCGATTTTTCTCGGAAACCAAAAGAGTTCAACAATTTCTCGGAACGGTACAACGCGGTACAAACCTAGTACAAACTGGTACAACCTCGACTTTTTAATTTGTCGCAAATTTTTTTTTCCCAGTAGTACGACTCGACACTTTGGTTATTTCGATTTTTCTGGGAAACCAAAAGAGTTAAACAATATCTCGGAACGGTACAACGCGGTACAAACCTAGTACAAACTAGTACAACCTCGAGTTTTTAATTTTTCGCAATTTTTTTTTCCCAGTAGTACGACGCGACACTTTGGTTATTTCGATTTTTCTCGGAAACCAAAAGAGTTAAACAATTTCTCGGAACGGTACAACGCGGTACAAACCTAGTACAAACTAGTACAACCTCGAGTTTTTAATTTTTCGCAATTTTTTTTTCCCCAGTAGTACGAATCGACACTTTGGTTATTTCGATTTTTCTCGGAAACCAAAAGAGTTCAACAATTTCTCGGAACGGTACAACGCGGTACAAACCTAGTACAAACTGGTACAACCTCGACTTTTTAATTTGTCGCAAATTTTTTTTTCCCAGTAGTACGACTCGACACTTTGGTTATTTCGATTTTTCTGGGAAACCAAAAGAGTTAAACAATTTCTCGGAACGGTACAACGCGGTACGAACCTAGTACAAACTAGTACAACCTCGAGTTTTTAATTTTTCGCAATTTTTTTTTTCCCAGTAGTACGACTCGACACTTTGGTTATTTCGATTTTTCTCGGAAACCAAAAGAGTTAAACAATTTCTCGGAACGGTACAACGCGGTACAAACCTAGTACAAACTGGTACAACCTCGACTTTTTAATTTTTCGCAAAATTTTTTTTCCCAGTAGTACGACTCGACACTTTGGTTATTTCGATTTTTCTGGGAAACCAAAAGAGTTAAACAATTTCTCGGAACGGTACAACGCGGTACAAACCTAGTACAAACTAGTACAACCTCGAGTTTTTAATTTTTCGCAATTTTTTTTTCCCAGTAGTACGACTCGACACTTTGGTTATTTCGATTTTTCTCGGAAACCAAAAGAGTTCAACAATTTCTCGGAACGGTACAACGCGGTACAAACCTAGTACAAACTGGTACAACCCCGACTTTTTAATTTTTCGCAAATTTTTTTTTCCCAGTAGTACGACTCGACACTTTGGTTATTTCGAATTTTCTGGGAAACCAAAAGAGTTAAACAATTTCTCGGAACGGTACAACGCGGTACAAACCTAGTACAAACTGGTACAACCTAGAGTTTTTAATTTTTCGCAAATTTTTTTTTCCCAGTAGTACGACTCGACACTTTGGTTATTTCGATTTTTCTGGGAAACCAAAAGAGTTAAACAATTTCTCGGAACGGTACAACGCGGTACAAACCTAGTACAAACTGGTACAACCTCGAGTTTTTAATTTTTCGCAAATTTTTTTTTCCCAGTAGTACGATTCGACACTTTGGTTATTTCGATTTTTCTCGGAAACCAAAAGAGTTAAACAATTTCTCGGAACGGTACAACGCGGTACAAACCTAGTACAAACTGGTACAACCTCGACTTTTTAATTTTTCGCAAATTTATTTTCTCCCAGTAGTACAACTCGACACTTTGGTTATTTCGATTTTTCTGGGAAACCAAAAGAGTTAAACAATTTCTCGGAACGGTACAACGCGGTACAAACCTAGTACAAACTGGTACAACCTCGAGTTTTTAATTTTTCGCAATTTTTTTTTTCCCAGTAGTACGACTCGACACTTTGGTTATTTCGAATTTTCTGGGAAACCAAAAAAGTTAAACAATTTCTCGGAACGGTACAACGCGGTACAAACCTAGTACAAACTGGTACAACCTCGAGTTTTTAATTTTTCGCAATTTTTTTTTTCCCAGTAGTACGACTCGACACTTTGGTTATTTCGATTTTTCTCGGAAACCAAAAGAGTTAAACAATTTCTCGGAACGGTACAACGCGGTACAAACCTAGTACAAACTAGTACAACCTCGAGTTTTTAATTTTTCGCAATTTTTTTTTCCCCAGTAGTACGAATCGACACTTTGGTTATTTCGATTTTTCTCGGAAACCAAAAGAGTTCAACAATTTCTCGGAACGGTACAACGCGGTACAAACCTAGTACAAACTGGTACAACCTCGACTTTTTAATTTGTCGCAAATTTTTTTTTCCCAGTAGTACGACTCGACACTTTGGTTATTTCGATTTTTCTGGGAAACCAAAAGAGTTAAACAATTTCTCGGAACGGTACAACGCGGTACAAACCTAGTACAAACTAGTACAACCTCGAGTTTTTAATTTTTCGCAATTTTTTTTTCCCAGTAGTACGACGCGACACTTTGGTTATTTCGATTTTTCTCGGAAACCAAAAGAGTTAAACAATTTCTCGGAACGGTACAACGCGGTACAAACCTAGTACAAACTAGTACAACCTCGACTTTTTAATTTTTCGCAAATTTTTTTTTCCCAGTAGTACGACTCGACACTTTGGTTATTTCGATTTTTCTGGGAAACCAAAAGAGTTAAACAATTTCTCGGAACGGTACAACGCGGTACGAACCTAGTACAAACTAGTACAACCTCGAGTTTTTAATTTTTCGCAAATTTTTTTTTCCCAGTAGTACGACTCGACACTTTGGTTATTTCGATTTTTCTGGGAAACCAAAAGAGTTAAACAATTTCTCGGAACGGTACAACGCGGTACGAACCTAGTACAAACTAGTACAACCTCGAGTTTTTAATTTTTCGCAATTTTTTTTTTCCCAGTAGTACGACTCGACACTTTGGTTATTTCGATTTTTCTCGGAAACCAAAAGAGTTAAACAATTTCTCGGAACGGTACAACGCGGTACAAACCTAGTACAAACTGGTACAACCTCGACTTTTTAATTTTTCGCAAAATTTTTTTTCCCAGTAGTACGACTCGACACTTTGGTTATTTCGATTTTTCTGGGAAACCAAAAGAGTTAAACAATTTCTCGGAACGGTACAACGCGGTACGAACCTAGTACAAACTAGTACAACCTCGAGTTTTTAATTTTTCGCAATTTTTTTTTTCCCAGTAGTACGACTCGACACTTTGGTTATTTCGATTTTTCTCGGAAACCAAAAGAGTTAAACAATTTCTCGGAACGGTACAACGCGGTACAAACCTAGTACAAACTGGTACAACCTCGACTTTTTAATTTTTCGCAAATTTTTTTTTCCCAGTAGTACGACTCGACACTTTGGTTATTTCGATTTTTCTGGGAAACCAAAAGAGTTAAACAATTTCTCGGAACGGTACAACGCGGTACAAACCTAGTACAAACTAGTACAACCTCGAGTTTTTAATTTTTCGCAATTTTTTTTTCCCAGTAGTACGACTCGACACTTTGGATATTTCGATTTTTCTCGGAAACCAAAAGAGTTAAACAATTTCTCGAAACGGTACAACGCGGTACAAACCTAGTACAAACTGGTACAACCTCGACTTTTTAATTTTTCGCAAATTTTTTTTTCCCAGTAGTACGACTCGACACTTTGGTTATTTCGATTTTTCTGGGAAACCAAAAGAGTTAAACAATTTCTCGGAACGGTACAACGCGGTACGAACCTAGTACAAACTAGTACAACCTCGAGTTTTTAATTTTTCGCAAATTTTTTTTTCCCAGTAGTACGACTCGACACTTTGGTTATTTCGATTTTTCTGGGAAACCAAAAGAGTTAAACAATTTCTCGGAACGGTACAACGCGGTACGAACCTAGTACAAACTAGTACAACCTCGAGTTTTTAATTTTTCGCAATTTTTTTTTTCCCAGTAGTACGACTCGACACTTTGGTTATTTCGATTTTTCTCGGAAACCAAAAGAGTTAAACAATTTCTCGGAACGGTACAACGCGGTACAAACCTAGTACAAACTGGTACAACCTCGACTTTTTAATTTTTCGCAAAATTTTTTTTCCCAGTAGTACGACTCGACACTTTGGTTATTTCGATTTTTCTGGGAAACCAAAAGAGTTAAACAATTTCTCGGAACGGTACAACGCGGTACGAACCTAGTACAAACTAGTACAACCTCGAGTTTTTAATTTTTCGCAATTTTTTTTTTCCCAGTAGTACGACTCGACACTTTGGTTATTTCGATTTTTCTCGGAAACCAAAAGAGTTAAACAATTTCTCGGAACGGTACAACGCGGTACAAACCTAGTACAAACTGGTACAACCTCGACTTTTTAATTTTTCGCAAATTTTTTTTTCCCAGTAGTACGACTCGACACTTTGGTTATTTCGATTTTTCTGGGAAACCAAAAGAGTTAAACAATTTCTCGGAACGGTACAACGCGGTACAAACCTAGTACAAACTAGTACAACCTCGAGTTTTTAATTTTTCGCAATTTTTTTTTCCCAGTAGTACGACTCGACACTTTGGATATTTCGATTTTTCTCGGAAACCAAAAGAGTTAAACAATTTCTCGAAACGGTACAACGCGGTACAAACCTAGTACAAACTGGTACAACCTCGACTTTTTAATTTTTCGCAAATTTTTTTTTCCCAGTAGTACGACTCGACACTTTGGTTATTTCGATTTCTCTGGGAAACCAAAAGAGTTAAACAATTTCTCGGAACGGTACAACGCGGTACAAACCTAGTACAAACTAGTACAACCTCGAGTTTTTAATTTTTCGCAATTTTTTTTTTCCCAGTAGTACGACTCGACACTTTGGTTATTTCGATTTTTCTCGGAAACCAAAAGAGTTAAACAATTTCTCGGAACGGTACAACGCGGTACAAACCTAATACAAACTGGTACAACCTCGACTTTTTAATTTTTCGCAAATTTTTTTTTCCCAGTAGTACGACTCGACACTTTGGTTATTTCGATTTTTCTCGGAAACCAAAAGAGTTAAACAATTTCTCGGAACGGTACAACGCGGTACAAACCTAGTACAATGCAGTACAATCGCTAAAAATCGAAATTTCGAAAAATGGGGAGCTAGTTTTTTGTTTTATTTTCTAATTATCTCGAAAACGGTTTCGAATTTTTGAATGCTCGGAACGGTACAATGTTCGGTACAACTAGTACAATCGAGTGTAACGTCCCACTATTTTTCGAGCCGGTTTTATAACAATGTCTGTCTCCCAAATCACTCCTGATTCGAGACCGCGCTCACTTATTTCCAACTAAAACTCCCAAAATCCATCAAATCAGATAAATGCTCTCTTGTCAAAAGCCCAAGCAACTGAAAAACCCCGGAAGTCCTTGCGGCTAATAGTTCGTGCCAATGAAAAACCCCCAGAGGTCTTACTCTATTGTCCGCGCGTTCCAATTGTGGACACTTATTTCATGCGGCAAAGAAACCCGGAAATGATACCGCGGCGCGTGCCACGGTGCATACCGCGCATCCCCTTCGCCCGTAACGATCTTCCGAAAACCGTATAAATACCCGGGCCCAAGAGGCCGTGAACTCTCTCTTCGACTGACACCAGTGGTCAATAACGTATTGCGTTTCATATATCATTTAAAAGTATTAACTCTCTTCGACTGACACCAGTGGTCAATAACGTATTGCGTTTCATATATCATTTAAAAGTATTAACTCTCTTCGACTGACACCAGTGGTCGATAACGTGTATCATCAAAAAGTATTCGGAAAGTTTAAACTGTGTCACACTCTACGATCTACGACAACTACTGTAAGCGATTAACATTACTAAAATTACATTGTGTATCACCTTCATACCATTTACTACCTTATAACAAAACGCCTATTGCGTTTCATATATCATTTAAAAGTATTAACTCTTATTGCATTTCGTATTTCTTCCTTACTAAAGCTTATCGCTCGTATTATTGTACTTTCTTAACGCCCATTGCGTTTCATATATCATTTACTTGCATTAACTCTTATTGTATTTCAAATTGCTTTCTTTCGTGTGTTCGCATGTATTCATGTTCATCATTTTATATTATTATTCTTGTTACTGCATAAAGCGCCATCGCGGTGCATATATACGTGCTTAAAGCTAATAAACCGCTTTGCTTTAAACCTCGCTTCATATTATTGTGTTTACCCTGTGGCCGCGGAGATTCCAAGCCATAACGGACTGCAGCAACAGCTGATCTCGGTTCGCGAACTCAAGTGTTCTTATAGTGTTTACTAACGTTCTTTTGTATGGGCCGCGTATAGCCAGGTGATTTCTTATATGGATGCATCGGTAAATCCAATTACCAAATAGAAACAAAAACCAACAAGTGTTCTAACGGGTGTTCCCCCAGTATAATTTCGCCTTTAAACCTCCCTCTACACCGAGTGTGCAGGATTCAAGATCCTCGCCTCCAATCCCTCTACTCCGAGTGTGCAGGATTCAAGATCCTCGCCTCCAATCCCTCTACTCCGAGTGTGCAGGATTCAAGATCCTCGCCTCCAATCCCTCTACTCCGAGTGTGCAGGATTTAAGATCCTCGCCTCCAATCCCTCTACACCGAGTGTGCAGGATTCAAGATCCTCGCCTCCAATCCCTCTACACCGAGTGTGCAGGATTCAAGATCCTCGCCTCCAATCCCTCTACTCCGAGTGTGCAGGATTCAAGATCCTCGCCTCCAATCCCTCTACACCGAGTGTGCAGGATTCAAGATCCTCGCCTCCAATCCCTCTACTCCGAGTGTGCAGGATTCAAGATCCACGCCTCCAATCCCTCTACTCCGAGTGTGCAGGATTCAAGATCCTCGCCTCCAATCCCTCTACCCCGAGTGTGCAGGATTTAAGATCCTCGCCTCCAACTCCATTAACCCCACAGTGTCATTGTCCCCATAGACCTCCACCCGGGACGTGACACGAGTACAATCGCTAAAAATCGAAATTTCCAAAAATGGGGGGCTAGCTTGATTTGTTATATTTTGATTTTCTCGAAAACGGTTTCGAATTTTTGAAAACTCGGAACGGTACAATGTTCGGTACAACTAGTACAATGCAGTACAATCGCGAAAAATGATAATTTCCAAAAAAGGGGGGCTAACCTAAAAATTGTTTTTTTCTGATTTTCTCGAAAACGATTTCGAATTTTTGAAAACTCGCTACGGTACAACGCGGTACAAACCTAGTACAAATTGGTACAATATCGAAAATTTAAGTTTTCGAAAAAAGGGGAGCTAAGTTCACACAGGTCCCGATCCCGCCCGAAATTTTCCGACCCGTCCCGAGGGCCGAGAATCCGAGCCGCGGGACGATCCGCACACTCCTATTCGTAACGCGTATTCTCTCGTCATCGCAGAACACGAGTGAGCCAGAAGTGGTGGGGATAGCGCCAAGCTTCTGTCATGTATAGGCCAAACCGAGCTGCAGCGTAGAAATATACGCATCAGAATAGGTGTGCCTTAGGCCTTAGCTCCGAAAAAATTCATGAGCTTTATTGGTCAGAACATTGATTCTTTCTCGATAGCTTCATCTCGTATTGGTCTACGCATAACTTCGTGACGCACACAACTACATATGTACACACGCTAACAATAAGAATAAATAACAGCCACACGGCTACGTTCAGACGGGGCCGAGCAGCATTCCCGTTACCCCACCATACCCTTCGGTGGCTAGGGAACTCCAACTGACAAATCCACGATCGTCAGATGGTGATGGCTGATTTCTCCTCGATCGCTGTTCGCGAAAACGAATCGACCGGCCAATATATTTGAATACGACCTTAGGATAAAGATATAATGAAAGATGAAAAATTATTCGAAGCCAAAGATGAAAGGCCTTCGAATAAACAAAGGAAACTAATAAATACCCGAAGCTAAATAGAATTTTAGATTTAGGGTACACACACCCTCCCCCCAAACCTCGTGTCGATCGGCCACTGGGGCCATTCGGAAGTATATTATTTTAATTAAATAATGCCCATCTCTGCATAGGAGCGTAAAGAATTACAAAAAAAATCAAGGAGTCAACTGTTGACCGGTTTGGAGACGTTTCCTTGTTATATGTTATATGCAATAGTCGGAAGAATAATAATAAAAGCAATAATTGCAAATAATTGCTGTAACTTCCACATTCTGAAAATATGATATCAGTAAATCACTACTTCCAGTGTTATTAAAAAATTCCAATCTCTTTTTTTATTTGAAATAATGTGGCCATATAATTATAACATATATTCGGCAGCGGTGATGTATGTGTTACAGTAAAAGCGTGAATTTAGTAAATGTACACAGTTTCCAGCAGTTTCTAGTCAATGTATGCCTAAAATGCATAAAATCTAACCTACAATCGTCCAAAAATACATACATTGACTGTATCACGCTTTTGCTGTGGCACATGTATCCAGCTAACGCTTCAGTTTTGCTATGATTTTGTATGATGTGAATTGCTCTGTATTATCGCCAATATGGCGGAACTCGTATTTGGGAATGCAATCACGGGCTGACGCTTTTCGTCGTTATATGAGCAGATTTTGAGCTGAGTGAGGTCTCATTCGAAAGAGGAAGGTTCAGTGCAGGGCGCTCTGGTCATCGTTTGAGTCACAAAACTCTTTTAGTGACCTAAAAATACTTGGATTCATGCGGGTGTATTTTGTCGACTTTTGCTCTACTTTGAACACTCGTATTATTAGATATCAACACAATTTCGTCGAACCATGACCAGAGCGTTCTGCACTGAACCTTCCTCTTTCGAATGAGACCACGCGCAGCCCAAAATTTGCTCATATAAGGACGAAAAGCGTCAGCCCGCAAATCCATGTTTCGGGCCAAATTATGTCGGTATACAGAGCGCTGCAATACCCGTGTTTACCCCCTTAAGGCTGCCGTCTCAGGGGGCCGTGAATGTGTGTGTACGCTTACACAAGCTAAGAAAAGCGTGTACGTATACGCGTGTGGAAAACAAACCGTAAATTACAACTTTCGTCCGGGAATCGGCAAGAAGGAAGTTTTTGCGAGTATAGTTGCCCCCAGTAGACATCCGTGCAGGGTAGTCTGGTGCATTTAAGCGCTAGTAACCACCGTACGTTGAAATAATAATGAATTTATGACTCGTGTACTGAGACAGACTCGAGACAGAATGAGGCTTCAAGGATTCTCCGTCACCGACGCTGATGGTATATTCGCGCCATGTAGCATCAGAACCCATGGAAGTCCAAGCTAGCCGATAAATGTAGAAAATACATAGTTGCCGAGACGCATTGAGAGTCAAATCGCGCTGTTGCCGCATTTTCCCTATTACTATTTTGTCGTCAGAGAGGCATGAATGAATCACAGCGAAGCGGCTGGAGAACAGAGATGGGCGAAGATAATATCTGAATAAACTCGAGTAAAGAATACTTTATGTTTATCCGTTATTCGAAGCACCACGGATAAATAAATTTATTTGCAGTGAATTTATTCGACGACGAAAGATAATTTTTTTATTCGAAGAACGTTTATTCGGCTCCATATCAAAACTACACAGTACAAAACTACACAAGCAATTTAGGACACATCAGAATAGTGCACAGAAAGTAGTGCACATACAATTTACTACACATTCGTTTTTATAGTGCACATACAATTTAGGACACACGAGATTTAGGACACATACAATTTAGGACACATGCGATTTAGGAAACATACAATTTAGGACACATGTGACCACAAAATTACCTTTTCACAAAAAGGTATAAAAAGAGCGCCAAGTATATAATCCCATAAAAAAGAATCCCATTAAAAACATTTTCGTAAATTAATACCCATCAAAAAGAATCCCATTTAAAAACATTGTCGTAAATTAATATAATTATAAATTTCTTAATGTGCTATATTTAACTTTACGAAAGTAATGATATGCAACAATTGCGCCAATCATTCCTTCTTCTTTACATATACTGGTGTAATGGCCATCCTCAATACATGAACCACTATGAAATATAGCATTCATAACTTTATATGATTGTCCAGCTATTACTACTTTAGTTGTGGGAATAGTACATATATTAAATTTACGTGTTGCGTTGACTATTTTATCATCTTGTAATGAAAATAATAGTAAACGAATAATAACTATATCTTTCGTCAATATTAATTCATTCTCAAACATAATATCTTTTCCTGTACACTGTTCACATGATCCGTTATCTGATTCATACCAATGTGAAAATGTAACATTTAATAAATCGTTAAGATTATAGCTTCTTTTTTTCAAATTGTTAATAGGTATTGAAACAACTAAATTATCAGAAGTAATTCTTTTTTGTTAGAGAAGGAAAAAGCACAGTAATAGGCGCTGCCATCTGGTGGCACTGCCGAGCGATTGAATGAATGCCTGTGTGTTGCATGGTTTTGGGACGTAACAGAGGTGAAAAACTTGTATGGAGGTAGTTCGTGTTCTTCTTGTATGCCTTTGTACTGCTAAAGCGTGCGTTGTTCTTTTGCTTATTACTTTTTACTTTTGTACAAGTCTTTCTTCCGAAATATACATTTAACCTCAACAGGTTATGGGCCCAGGCCACGCTGAAGTGTGAAAAGGGACAATTACTTTGTAAGGTTTATTTTGACTCCTGCAACGTGCGAGGCACGTGCTTAACAAAAAGAAAGAAAGAGAGGAACAATGGCGTCATCGATGGAGTACAAAGCACTCGTAGAAAAACTCGAAGGTCCTGACGACTGGGCGAAGTGGAAGTGGCACATGAAAATGGTACTTCGCTCGCACGGATTGGAAACCATCGTCGAGGGCTCACGCGTGTGTCCAGTATTACCAGTGGAAGCAAATGATCAGCAAAGAAAAGAGTTGACCGAATGGCAGAAAGACGACGCAAGGGCGGCAAGTTTCGTAGCAGGAGCAGTGAACAGACAAATAGCAGAGCTAGTGCTAACGTGTGTGCATGCAAAAGAAATATGGGAAAAATTGTGTGCCCGTTTCGAACGCAGTAGTACACAACGTTTGAATATGCTCATTGAATCGTTTTTTCGAGCCAAACGTGATGAAAAGGAAGATGTCAGTACACACGTCGCAAAATTGCAAAAGTTATTCGTCGATTTGAATGGTGAACTGAAAAAGCATAACGAGAATACTCTCTCAGAGCGAATGCTGAACGGTCGTATCCTGTCAACGCTGGGAAAAGAATACGACAATTTCAAAGATTTATGGGATACAATTCCTACTGACCAACAAAAACTAAATCTTCTCATCGAGAAATTATGTTCAATTGAACTGCGAGAAATAAATATGGAAAGTACAGTGTCAGCTAATACTACTGCATTTGCAGTGTCCAAAAATAATGGTAACAAGAAACATTTTGACCGTGGAAAAGAAAATTCTGGGAAGATTGAACGAGCAAAGAAGAAATTTCCATGCAATAAATGTAAGCAGATGGGTCATTGGGCTGCTGAATGTCCTCAGAAGAAAAATGCAGAAACTGCGAGCACATCAAAAGGGAAACCAGCAGTCAGTGATTTTCTAGCACATGTTATGGAAGCATCTACGAGTGAAACCATCGATATGGACAGCTGGTGCTGTGACAGTGGTGCGTCACGCCATATAACACTGTGTAAGCAAAACTTTGTATCATATGCAGAATTTCAAGCTCCTGAAACAGTCTCCCTAGGTAAACGTAAAATGACAATGGAAGCTTATGGACAGGGAATAATCAATATACAAGTATATCATCATGGAAGATGGCACGACAGAAGAATGAAGAATGTCTGGTATGTTCCAAATGCGAGTGTGAACTTATTCTCAGTCAGAGCAGTCGCGCAAAATGGTTTCAGTATCTTATGAAAATGCGAGTTGTGAAACCGAATCAAGACGTGCAAGTTAACCTTACTTCTGTGACTGATACATTGCAAGAGTTTCATGAACGTTTCGCGCATCAAAATAAAAGACATGTAAAACAAATATTAAAACGAATGGACATTGATGTGGTTAGTGCGAATGAGGAACTGTGTGATGGTTGCATGCTGGGAAAAATGCATAGACTGCCATTCAAGAGGCGTGAAAATAGAGCAACACAAGTCGGAGAATTAATACATGCCGACGTAAATGGACCAATGTCAAAAAACTCATTGGGTGACTCTCGATACTACGTCTGCTTCACAGATGATTTTAGCAAGTTTCGAAGAATATTCTTCCTAAAACAGAAGAATGAAGTGTGTGGTGCGCTTAAACAGTTTTTGAACGAGGCGATCACAAATGGACATACTATAAAGCGTTTTCGTTCTGATGGTGGAAAAGAATTCGATAATAAAGAAGTTGCCAAAGTACTTGCAGAAAAAGGAATTGAATATTTAATGACTCCGCCATATACACCTCAACAGAACGGTGTTGCGGAACGGGAAAACCGTACGATTGTCGAGGCAGCTCGTTCCATGCTTCTTTCAACTAAGCTTTCTAAGTCACTATGGGCTGAGGCATGCAACACGGCAGTGTATGTCTTGAATCGATCTGGAAAAACAGCAGCTGGTGACAAAGTACCATATGAATTATGGTACAATCGAGAAGTGGGAAAGCTGAATCATTTACGGATCTTCGGTACTGCTTGCTATGTGCATATACAGAAACAATTCCGGTCAAAGTTCAGTGACAAATCAGTGTTTGGACACATGGTCGGATATGTCAATGACAAAGACGGTTATAGGGTTTGGATACCATCCAGAAATAAAGTAGTTTGCAATCATGACGTAGTGTTCAAGAAGGAGGTTGTATGTAACATGCAACCAGAATATATATGCATTGATGATGAAGAGGAAAGTAACAGCAATGAAGATTTAAATGGCAGAAATGAAGAGGAAAGTAACAGCAATGAAGATTTAAATGGCAGAAATGAAGAGGTGAATAGTAACAGCAATGAAGACGAAGCTGATGAATCCTTTAGAAGCCTGGAAGATGACAACGGAGAAGAAGAAACTGAATTGGCTCAAGAGGATTCGAATATTCGAAGAAGTACTCGCAAAAGGACGATTCCAAACTGGATGAGCAACGGAGAATTTGCTTGGCTGGTAGAAACAAGTACAAATACCAAGGATACAAGTCCAAGCACACATGCAGAAGCGATGAACTCAGCTGATCGCAAGAAATGGCATGAAGCAATGTTGGAAGAACTGTCATCATTAAAAGAGAATGAGGCATGGAAATTGATTAAGCGACCTACCAATAAGCAAGTAATTCAAAATCGTTGGGTTCTTCGTGTAAAAAAGTCTGACAGTGGAATGTTTCGTTTCAAGGCTCGTCTGGTTGCAAAGGGCTATGCACAAAAAGAAGGTATCGACTATGATGAAACATTCAGTCCTGTAGCGCGCTATGATACAGTTCGTGCACTGCTTGCAATAGCTGCATCAAGAGGTATGAAGCTTAGGCAGTTCGATGTCAAAACTGCTTTCCTATACGGTAAACTTCAGGAGGAAGTATATCTTGAGCAGCCTGAAGGTTTTGAAGATGGGACTAATCGAGTGTGTCGTTTGAAGCGTAGCCTTTATGGTTTAAAACAGGCTCCGCGATGCTGGAATGAGCGTCTCACACAGTTCATGGAAGGAGCTGGTTTGAAGAAGAGCTCAGCTGATCCTTGCCTTTTCTACAGAAGCAGTGGAAATAGCTCCCTGTATGTCGTAATCTACGTTGACGATGGGCTGATAGTTGGAAACAATGAAGCAGAAATTGAAGATTTCCTGAAATTACTAAAAGGGGAATTTAAAATAACGCTCGGATCGCTGAAGAATTTCCTAGGTATGCAAATAAATTGCATGAAAAATGGCTCGATTTCAATAAATCAAAAAGAGTACACGGAAAAAATTTTTAAACAATTCAGGATGGATGAATCAAATACTGAATCCACTCCTGCAAATCGTGACGAAAGCTCAAACTCTAACGAACTTGAAGAGAAGGTTCCCTATCGAGAGGCCATTGGTAGTCTTATATACTTGGCAACTGCAACGCGTCCGGATATTGCGTTTGCTGTTGGCAGGGCTGCTCGAGTCATGGATAAACCGGAAAGAAGAAACTGGAATGATGTGAAGCGGATCTTCAGGTATCTGCGTGCGACCACTGATTTTGGAATCAGTTACAAGCGAAACTGTGAGGAACTGAAAACATTCAGTGACGCCGATTATGCCGGCGATCTTGCAACTCGAAGGTCCACAACTGGTGTTGTGGCAATTCTTCCTGGAGGCGCAATAACCTGGAGGAGTCAGCTACAGAAGTCGGTGGCTCTGTCCACAACGGAAGCAGAGTTTGTTGCTGCAAATGTGGGCACAAAGTGTTTAATTTCAGAACTATTAGGACTGAAGAACTGGTCACCAGCTTTGTACGTTGATAATGCGAGTGCGGTAAAATTAGCAAGGAATCCAGAATTTCATCAACGGACAAAGCATATAGATGTTCGACACTTCCATATACGAAAGCGGGTCATGAATCGTGATATTGCATTGCATCATATTGAAGGATCAAAACAGCTAGCGGATGTTCTTACAAAATTGCTTGAGCGCACTCGGTTCGAATCATTGCGTAGTCAGATCGGGATGCATGATTCTGTATGATAAGATTGCAAATTGTATGCCGTGTTTTTTGGAGGAAGTGTTAGAGAAGGAAAAAGCACAGTAATGGGCGCTGCCATCTGGTGGCACTGCCGAGCGATTGAATGAATGCCTGTGTGTTGCATGGTTTTGGGACGTAACAGAGGTGAAAAACTTGTATGGAGGTAGTTCGTGTTCTTCTTGTATGCCTTTGTACTGCTAAAGCGTGCGTTGTTCTTTTGCTTATTACTTTTTACTTTTGTACAAGTCTTTCTTCCGAAATATACATTTAACCTCAACATTTTTGTATAATCACAAGATTTACATCGAGTTGTAGAAGTTACTTGATGCTCTACCAATTGTCTTATACAATCATATTCTGTGCACCGGGTTATAAGAAATTCGAACACATCTCGTTTTACGTTTATTGAAAAATGTTCCCCTAAACTTTGCCGTACTGTAGGGTAAAGGACCCAATTACTGACACAATAAGCGTTGACGCTGACATTATTTTATAATTATGTACTTATAGACTAAAAGTATATGTTGTTCTTGTTATTTATTATTGTTTAAAATGTTTACTTGATGAAAAAAATTTGGTGGATCTTAAAACTTCGATTTTTATGTATAAATTCATCAATTTCTAAAATTTATATGGGGATCCATTACTGACACCCTTCAAATGTATTTGACTGATTTACTGACACCCCAATTACTGCCAGCTAACCTAATACTGTTTATGTCATTTTAAGGTTACGTCGTGTCATGTACATGAGCAACAACTGCTATGACAGTAATACCAAAATGCTTGAAACGCTTGTACCAATCACTGTCACCCAATTAATAAGTAAAAAGACTTAATGAATCGGTGAATTCGGATCTTTATTACTTTCTATGATGCTTATATTATTTAAAGCATTATATTTTGTTATGTTAATAGCTTAAATATTACAATTACAGCATTTTCTTTAACGCCCTGTTTTCTCTTTCGCTAGTAAGGAAGTCATCGTTTCCATTCTCCTAATATTCGCATATATTTTGTATCGTTTTATTCAAATTAACGAAGAAACAATTAAGTACTGTTTTTTGTATCATAAAAATAACAGTTTGAATTGTATGCTAAATTTTTTTTATGCATAATTTTATAAGATTTATTCGTTATTTTACGTAAAACAGCTTAGGGTGACAGTAATTGGGTAGGTGGCAGTAATTGGGTCCTTTACCCTATATGTATTTAAATTGCGCATTCCATTTTCATATCGATGCATTAATATCTTCAAAACATTTGTTGACACTTAACACTTGGTAGGTTATTTATAATATCTCTGTCTAGCTGTCAGGTTACAACAACTTGTTACGCGATTGGCCGAAACCCACATCCAATGAGCGACGTGCCTGAGAGACATTTCCTCACCCTTTCATACTCCCGTCTTGCCTAGAAGTGTAGGACGATGACGATGACGATCTTAATTTTACGAACATGAAATTTGGCAAATTGCCACTTTACAAAACGAAGACACTTTTCTTATGTAAATCAAACCTAGGCTATCCATTAAGACCATTCAAAATCCAATCGGATCAATCTAGCCCCAACCAATACTAATACCGTCGGCTGTGAAACAGATTTCAATATATTATGCCGAAAGTTTTTTATTAATATCTCTGAATCTAAGGCCGACGGCCAAAAAGTTTAAAGAAAAATGTTATTCAGAATGACGACCTTGACAACATATGTGAAGATCATTGAAATCGGCGAAGGCCCAGTTCACCGGCAAGTTTACCGTGCTATCCTGTTGTACACTAAATAAAATGTGCGTGAAACTGCATGTGTCCTAAAGTGTTTGTGTCCTAAATTGTTTGTGTCCTAAATCGCATGTGTCCTACATTGTATGTGTCCTAAATCACATGTGTCCTAAATTGTATGTGCACTATAAAACGCATGTGTTTTAAATCGCATGTGTCCTAAATTGTATGTGTCCTAAATCGCATGTGTCCTAAATTGTATGTGTCCTAAATCGCATGTGTCCTAAATTGTATGTGCACTACAAATTCGATTGTGTTTTAAATCGCATGTGTCCTAAATTGCATGTGTCCTAAATCACATGTGACCTAAATTGTATGTGTTTTAAATCGCATGTGTCCTAAATTGTATGTGTCCTAAATCGTATGTGTCTTAAATTGTATGTGCACTACAAATTCGATTGTGTTTTAAATCGCATGTGTCCTAAATTGCATGTGTTCTAAATCACATGTGTCCTAAATTGTATGTGCCCTAAATCGCATGTGTCCTAAATTGTATGTGTCCTAAATCTCATGTGTCCTAAATTGTATGTGCACTATAAAAACGAATGTGTAGTAAATTGTATGTGCACTACTTTCTGTGCACTATTCTGATGTGTCCTAAATTGCTTGTGTAGTTTTGTACTATGTAGTTTTAATATGGTGCCGTTTATTCGAACCGTCGAATGATGTTTTCATCTTTATCCGTAGTTTATTCGGCTTTTATTCGAAGGCTTTGAAATTTCAAATAACTTTCGGCAGCGTATTTATCCGAACCGGCGCGATCTCTCTTCATGCTGAGGACTTGGGCTGTTCGGCGGTGGCTTCTGATCTCGGTTTGAGCCTCGGCTCGAAAGGCATACACTCATACAGTATTGCTTGTAGTGGATTGTGTATTAATAAAATGTAAAACGTAACGTTTTCAGTAACATACTGCTGAGGTTTTCCAGATTAAAATAAGTTCAAACACGGTATAAATCGGGTTATTTCTATAACTGCACTAGATAATTAAAGATAAATGTCTAATATAATGTCTGATAACATTTCTAATCTAATAATGCTGAAAATATATAAAAAAAATTTATGTTAAATGATTTTATTCAAAATGCACTTAAAAACTAAATTAAAATGCACTAAAGACTAAAAAATAATTCTTTTCTTGTACTACAATTTTTTTCTATTCAAACGTAACGAATCATTTCTCGATATAAATTGTGTATTTACTACAGAAATTGCGATGC
Source organism: Andrena bucephala (assembly GCA_947577245.1). Taxonomy (NCBI): domain Eukaryota; kingdom Metazoa; phylum Arthropoda; class Insecta; order Hymenoptera; family Andrenidae; genus Andrena; species Andrena bucephala. Next base: position 49,766,877 of record OX387716.1, on the reverse strand, counting down.
CACTAGCGTCCCGAGCGCAGCGGCTTTTTGTCGTTTTCGTAAAGAACGCGAGTGGCTGATTCCAAGTCGTTTTGTGGTTATGGGTTATATTTATTGATGACTGGGTAATTTTTTCACCCCATTGGGGTTAATTTTTTTGTAAATATTGTGTTGTCATCCAAACTACGCACGCCTGCAAAGTTTCATGACAACTCGATAGTTGGAAGTTGGTTAAATTTGAGTTGCCAGATTTTAACCATACATACATCAAACATACAAAAATACAAACAAACCGAGGATCGAAGCTGAATAAAATCGTTTAATAATAATAATTTGATTTATACCATGTTTAAATTCATTTTGATCTGGAAAATCTCAGCAGTAGGGTAAAGTAACCGAATATGAGACCCATTTTTTAAAAACACCATAACTCATGACTAAGAACACTTTTATTAAAATTTAATACACTGTTTAAAAGTAGGATATGTACTATTTAGGAACCTACTGGAAATAACTAGAACCAAAATTCGGTTTATTCATAATGAAATAAATACGAAAGTCCTGCAAAAATGTCGGTTATAAAAATGGGTTCCTAATATGAGACCCAGTTAGTTTTTTTACTGAAACTCATTTTTTGTTTCTTATTTTACAAGTTGGGCATGTGAAATCTATTTCTTTACCACCGCAGTCTTCGTGGGCCCACAGATAACATTTCATACACTTAACCCATTGTTCGCCATGTACATCTGAAGAGTAGAGGCCTGTGCAAAACAAGCATTCTGCATCATAAGTTTCTTCATCATTGCTGTCAACATCCAAAATAATTTCTTCTTTACTCTCATCAGTTGAACTGTCACTATCTACGGGTTTCCTTTTAGTTGATTTTTTTTATTTGCGTTTCAACTTTTTGGTAACTGTTGCTATTGGGTCCCATTATAGGAACTTCCAAGGGTCTCATATTCGGAAACAATAACATGATAACTATTAAGAAGCTTAACGGTTAAGTCTTCATTATTTAATGATATACAAGAGTAAACCTTAGTAAACCTTAAACTCCATTGCATGCACTATACAACAGTATTTATGGAAATGATTATACATTTACCATTTTGGAGGTATTTGTTATTTAATTGAACGACTTTAAAAACTTTCTGCAACGTGTTTCATAAATATGATTGTTTGAGACGCTGAATGGATTCCAAACGCCACCATGCGATCAAAACAACAACTACACGCTTAGTTATGAAACAAAACAGCGTTGCTACGGCATTCAAATGTTCTGTAGCGGAGATAAGCTGGAGTCTCATATTAGGAGAGGTCGTCATATTCGGTTACTTTACCCTACTATTGCCCGATGAGAAGAAGAAAGACTACCCACGAGTTGAAATGTCACAGGGGCAAGGGGAATCGCCCGCTTGCTCCACCCTATCCCCTCCTACTTTTCGGTTCTTAGCGGCTGTCCATATCCGCGGATTGTCGCGATTAGTTTCGTTTTCGTTCTTCGTCACGGGACGAACTGTGTTGGAGGGGATAGGTTGACGCGAATGGACAATTCCCCTTGCCCCTGTAACATTTGAGTTTGTGGGTAGTCTTTCTTCTTCTCATCGGGCAATAGTATGTTACTGAAATGTTCATGCCGATACGATAGAAAATGTAAAAGTTTTACATTCTATTAAAACAAACAAAATTAACAATCATTGAACAATCATATCATTATATTTTTTCACAAGGAAACATAAATATTACACTGAATGAGAGAAGATAATAAGAATTGCGAAGTTTAGAAGGGATATTGATACGCAAATTAGTATTGTTTCATAAATTATTGAAATAAACTATCAAATTAAAGAGACCTTATCTTTATTTGTCGTCGAATAAAAATAACCCAGAGTTAGTTTGATTTGAAACGCCACGGATGAATCAGTTTATTCGACGGGAATTCATGCGTCGGCTACAAATAATTTTCTTAATCGAATGCCTTCATTCTTGAGGTCCCCCGAAGCTCGAGCCAAGCGACATTGTATCGCACACCCGTCTAACCTGTCGCCTGGAGTTGCTCGGCGATGTATCGATTATGCAGAAACAGAATTTCTTTTTTTTTCATCGGATCAATATGAAAGTGATTCTGCCGATTAAATTGACAGAAAATAATTTAAATTAGACTACTTTGAACGAAACGAGCTTTCAATTCTGCAAATAAATTTTATGAGTAATATCGTTAATAATGATAGTTCAAATTGTGTCAGGTTTGGTATCTTTCCATCTTTCCTTCTTACACTCCCGGACCTCTCTATCTTTCATTATTGCTACGTTCAACGAGGCTCTGACGCTAGACGCAGCTCTCATGATGTATTCCTTCAAGACTTCTCGATTAAAAGAGGGAACTCTGTGGCAACAGCGCGGCAGAGACAGAGAGAACAGAACATGTAGCAACTGTGCGTCAAAAATTCGTCTACCCAGAGTACCTGGAGATATCATCGCTGTACAAGTTCTTTTTATCGACCGCAGTAGTTTCATTAGGGTCCGTTTGTTTACTGGGGACGCTTCGATCGAATCGGACCATAACAAAAATGAGACGGCAGCCTTAAGTCAGAGATAATGCCTAGAAGTCGTAGGATTGATGAGTTGACATATACCGATATTGCAGGACCAATTTCACCTGTTTCAAAGGAAGGCTGTAGATATTTCCAAACGATTACAGATGATCAGTCACATTTTGTTAAATTATATTTGTTAAAACAAAAATCTGAAGCAGAAGAAAATTTAAGGAACTACACCAAAAAAATCAACACACATAAAAGTACAAAGGTAAGAAAAATAAGGTGCGATAATGGAGGCGAATTTTCATCAAGTAGTTTCAAACAGTATTGCAAAAAGGAAGGTATAAGTACTGCATATACGGAAGCATATTCTCCTCAACAGAACAGGATATCAGAAAGGCTGAATCGTACACTTTATAACAAGGCAAGAACGATGATGGTTGAAACAGGATTACCAAAATAGGGGAGAGGCTTGCAGGTTGCCACTGCTTGCAGGTTGCCACCCATGCTGTATTTCGACTTTCTAGCAGTGTCATAACCTGAACTCTGACTCAAATCGACGTTAAAAGAGTAAATGTCACTATTTATTAACCTCTGGAGCGGACAGACGCAATAACGCTGTGTTTTCTGAGCGAAAGGTAATATAGTGTTTGTCAAGAAATTGAACTATTGAAATTGTGTGTTTTCCCTGTGCTCGTAAATTGAACATTTTCATCGATAATTCAAGATAACTATTCGTACTGTGTTGTTTTTTTCATCTAATTTACATATGCCAAACAGATTTCCAAACATATCATGAATTGACAATTTTTTCTCATATTTTCCAAAAATGCGTCGGAATGCAAGTTGCCACCTTTTTTGGCTTGCAGGTTGCCACCTCTCTCTTTCCCGCTTGTTTACACTCAAATGTCATATTTCGTGGTTATGTGATGTTTAATATTGTCATTGAGTTTGAAGTGAAGTGGTTTTATTGCATTTTAGTCATATTTTCGTTTATTTTTGATACATTTTTAGTATGGCAGCACGCAGGTCAAGAAAATCTGAACGCGGCATTAAGGATTTTGAAGCGTTGCTCGACGCAATTAAAGCAATAAAAATCAGCAATAAATCAAGGAAGAGCACTGCAAAGGCATACAACATCAATATGCGAAGCTTGGGCCGATATGTGCAGAAATTCGATGCTGCAGTTCCTGATATTACGGCTGTCACAGATGATGAATTGTTAGAAGTGGTTCACCAAATTGCATCCTACGCCACACCATCATCGGTTTGTTAATGATGATATATTTTAATGACTTCTACAATTCATTTTATCGATCTTTCAAGGTTTTTAATGAAAATCAAGAGAAGGCGCTGGTCGAATACGTGGGGAAATGCGCCCAACACTATTATGGCTTGAGCATCACTGAATTAAAGCAACTGGCATATCAGTTTGCTCTAAAAATTGGTGCCGAATATCCACGAAGCTGGGATGAATATAAAATGGCCGGCAAACAGTGGTATTACGGTTTCATGCTGCGGCACAAAAAGTTATCTCTGCGCACGCCCGAAAAAACCAGTCTCAACCGTTGCAAAGCCTTTTGCCGCGAAAATGTGGACCACTTTTTCCGAGATTTGGACTCCGTTCTCGCCGTACAGCCATTCACTGCCAGTTCCATCTGGAATATGGACGAAACTGGGTTTTCGACAGTGCCAACTCGGATGGGCAAAATTGTTTCCTTGAAAGGCGAGAAGCGTGTCGGCCAAATTACATCTGCCAAACGCGGCAGCATGATAACGTTGGCTTTTGCTGTTAGTGCGTCAGGCAATTCGATGCCGCCTTTTTATCTCTTCCCGAAAAAAAAGGATGAATCCCCTGTTTCTGACTCACGCATCCAACGAAACTGTCGGCTTCGCAAACGAGTCGGGGTGGATGCAGCAGGATGATTTCGTGAAATTCATGGAGCATTTCATCAAGCACAGCCACTCCTCGAAAAATTCACCAACACTTCTTGTGCTTGATAACCACGGCTCGCATTTGTCAATCGAAGCGATTGACATGGCTGTTGAAAATGGCGTGACGATGCTCTCCTTCCCGCTTGTAGTCATCCCATTGTAGTCATCGTTTGCAACCCCTCGATGTTTCGGTGTATGGGCCGGTGAAAGGCTCATACAATCAAGCTCACAACGCATGGATGCGTAACAACGCCGGCAAAACACTGGATATGGCCCTCATTCCCAAGCTTGTTGCAACGGCCTTGCTGCGAGGTGCGACACCCGAAAACATTGTGGCCGGCTTCAGAGCTACTGGAATTTGTCCATATGATCCGGGTGTTTTCAACGACTCGCATTTCGTTAGTCTTGGCGTTAATGAAGCAAATGCAGAGGCTTCCGCCGTTGAAAGGGCATTGGATAATAACGAGCAACGCTGCATTGCCGTTGATAGCGCGCCCATCAATGTAGCTGCATCTGAGCCATCAACATCTGGCATTTCTCGCGCTTCCAGCTTGATCTCTGTGATTTCTTCGATCGGACCCTTGAGAGCAGCAACACCACAGAAAAAGTCGAATCGTGGTCCGAAGCCACAGAAAACAACGGTTTTGACTTCGCCGGAAAATGTTGCCGTTCTTACAGAACGACGAAGAAAGCGGGCAGCTGCAAAAGAGAAGAAGGAAGCCATCGCTGAAAACAAGAAGCGCAAAGTTTCACCGAAGAAAGCACCGAAACGAATCCGTGCAAATAAAAAAAAAAAGGCCACTGTATAATATAATTTATTAATAAAATTTAATAGTTTGAGTTTTTTTACACTTTCAGCAATTTTTCTAGGGGGTGGCAACCTGCAAGCCAAAATTTCAAGGAGTCAATTTTAGATACTTTCGATAATTTGCAGTATAATTTTTCTTCTTCGAGAATTTACATGATTTGTAGCTCAGGATTGTAGCTTTACCCTTCCTCTTTCCAACTTATACCATAAATCATCGATACGTTAATTTTATGACGAGTTATGATCAAAAAAGCTAAGGGGTGGCAACCTGCAAGCCTCTCCCCTACCTATAGAGTGAAGCAATAATTTGTGCAGCTTATCAACTAAATCGTTGTCCATCTACAGCAATTAACAATAAAATACCTGCCGAGATATATATAGGCAGGGTTGCCGGGAAATACCTGGCAGCAGCGGAGTGGGCGCATCGCATAGTGGAGAGGGAAACCTACAGCAGTGGCGGTATATGTGTGCGTGATGGGAAACGAACCGCGCCCACCAGCGCCAAGCCATGGAACGCCACAGCCAACCAGTACACACTGGTTCTAAATCGCTAAACAGCGGCAAACCCCACAAAACGTACTTCAATTTAGTCAGAAATCGGTGCTCGTGGGTTTTTGGGGTCGCTGATTACGAATCTAAAATTAAAAAATTTTAAAACAAAATAGCGAATCCAATATGGCGGACGCGTATATCAGAAACATATCAAATTTGGTCTAAACTTACAATTAGTATCGGTTCCATATCAAAACTACACAGTACAAAACTACACATGTAATTTAGACAGAATAGTGCACAGAAAGTAGTGCACATACAATTTAAAGCACATTATAGTGTACATACAATTTAGGAAACATGCGACTTAGGACACATACAATTTAGGACACATGCGATTTAAAACACATGCGATTTATAGTGCACATACAATTTAGGACACGTGCGATTTACGACACATGCGATTTAGGACACACACAATTTAGGACACATGCGATTTAAAACACATGCGATTTATAGTGCCCATACAATTTAGAACACATGCAATTTAACGCACATTTTTTTAGTGCACATCAGGATAGCACACACCATGATTTCGCGCACAACCATCTACTCGTCGCCCTTGACTGTTTCACAGCCGATGCTATTAGTATTGGTTGGGGTTAGATCAGGGCGGGGGGCGCGCGCCATGGTAGCGAACAGATGAGACTTTGGTGATGTTCAAAATGGGATTGCGGTTACAAGTATCGCGCGATGGGGTCAATATTGCTATTGTTAACAAGGTAATCATTCTGAACAGTTCCCTTTAAACTTTTTGTTGGTCGGATTTGGTTTACAAGATATGCGCAAAGAACTTAACTTAACATTAGAATTACCGAGTGAAACACATACTTACTTCGGTTCGCTACCATGCTTTACGCGCCCGCGAGCGGGCGCGCGCCACCCGCCCTGATCTAGCCCCAACCAATACTAATACCGTCGGCTGTGAAACAGATTTCAATATATTAAGCCGAAAGTTTTTCATATGTTTTTGACAACTTCATAAAAAATCATTGAAATCGGTGAGGAGGTAACTTTCAATATGTTATGCCGAAAGATTTTTATTAATATTTCCGAATCTAAGGCCGACCGCCAAAAAGTTTAAAGGGAAATATTATTCAGAATGACGACCTTGACAACATATGTGAAGGTCATCGAAATCGGCGAGGGCCCAGTTCACCGGCAAAGGGTATAGCCGGTTAAGGTGGTCAAATGTGCCCTTGAACCGAATTCGACTCACGATGAGTCATTCGAAAGCTTATAAAAAAAGAAACATTTGTGGCAAGTTTCAACTTTGTATCTCGACCCGGAGGGTAGTAAAGGGCAAAAATAGAAAAACAGGTTTTTGCCGAATTTCTCCTATACTAGGGGATGAAAAATCTTGAAAAAAATCAGAGCCATTTCTGTTATCGGGGCACATATTAGAGAATTGTTTCAGATATTTAAATTAAAAAGCCAAGCTGTGAAAAATAAAAAACGCCAAAAAATGCTGAAAAATGCCGGTTGTGTATCGAAGCAGTCTTGGCACTATAATTATATTTTTACTGTAAGTACGTATCATTGATACTATTGTCCTGAATTTTTTCAGATTTTTCAATTTGGTGCGCCGCAGTTAAAAAAATTAAAAACCGATTTTTTCGTCGTTCTTTCCGTGTCAGAGTAACTTATAGGTGGAATTTTCGTACATACTTTATGAAATAAATCATTTATGGGATCTGAAATGTTTATACGTACAGCAAAACATCATAGGAATTAAAGAAACTGAAAAAACCGAATCATTTGAAACTATGTTATGCGCCTTACATTGTAAAGTATCTACCGTATTTTCAAACGGCGTCGGTGGTGCAGCGGTAAAGCGTCGAGCTGCTATACCGCTGCTAACTTTTTAAACGTAGGTTCGAGCCTCGGACTTCCAAGTCCCTTAGGCTAAGTTTTTTTTTTTTTTTCGTTAATTATATATATTTCCTAACTTTACGACACAATGATCAATATTTATTTTCAAATGTTTTAAGAATATTTGAAAAACATATTAACCTGAAATATACGTAAATATGAGTTTGGACTGCTTGTTATGCCGCCGTTTCTCTTGTCAAGTATCCTGTCAATTATATTAATATGTGAAATTGGTTTTCAAATCTCTTACCTTTAACAATTATGGATGGATAGCAACAAAAATCGTGTTGTTGTTTTCCTACTATTTAGCCTTTTCGTCTATTAGAATTAGATCATACAATTCTATTCTCTCTTTTATTCAAAATATATGTTAGAATTTCTGTCACGGGTTCAATGCATGAAAGGAAAAGACGGTCATGACTGTTCGATTGATATCGCATGTTTAGAACAGAGCGATGGGGACCGAGAAAGGATGTTTATGCTGCAGTATCGAATGTGTCAGAAGTGTGAGGTCTGAAAGGTTTCTCAGAATTCACGTGGGGGATTTAGATAACTGAAGTGGATGTTAAGAGTGTTCCTGTGGATGTGAATCGCGGGGAGCGGAAGAAATGAATGCACGAGAGTAGTCTAGCACAGAGTGTCACAGAGTTCGAATCGTCTTGGCTTTGGTCTTTACAATCTGCAGTCACTTTTGAATTAGACTTGCTTTCACCCAGTACATCTACAATAGTAGTAACTTCATTACGTGTTTTTAAATATTATTTTGTCGGTGTGCGTTCATCTGTGGTTCTGTGATCAATATGTCGACTGACAATGAGAAAGTGCAATTTGTTGAAAGGAAAACCTTGCGTAATAAGTGTATTCGTGTAATATTTTGGTTCGCAAATCGCTTGGTCAAATACGGAAAATCAAGACGGAAGTTGAGGCAGTGAAATATTCTAAACTTCTGAAAAGAGTGGTGACTATTGGTGACATGTTATGTAATAAGTGCCGCCTTCACATATACAAAGACTTTCGTCAGCTTGAGAAATCTTTTGTCAGAGAGGTTTCTGTACTTGGATCTTTTTCTTCAGCTGACAGCGGGTCCTCTTCTTCAGCTGGACCCTCTTCTTCAGCTCGACCTTCATCTTCAGATGAACCCTCCGCTTCAGCTGAACCCTCCTCATCATCCGGAACTTTTTCAGCCGCAATATCTTTACGCGAAACGCCTTCAACCGAAATACTTTCACCCGAAAAATCAGCTGACAAATCATCCCCGGAAAAATCTGAATCTGAATCTGTTGTTCTATCGTGTTCCTCAACAGAAGATCCATCGTTTTTTATGGATTTGAGGAATGTGGAACAAGTAGCTACTGAATACATAGAAATGCCATTTGCTAGAGTTATTTCCAGTCATGGGTATTGTTTCGTCTGTGGGATTACGAAAAATATCGTGAATGTACCGGCTGAAACCAGGAAGCAGGTATTTATCATGCGAAGATTATATGTTCCTAAAGGAAATCGGTGCTGTCCTGGTCATTTGTTAAAGAACCGTTTGTTTCAAGAAGATGTTCTGAATTTAAGAACACATTCAAATACCAGTATAATCGATACCAAGGAATTACGAAATTATTTTGAATACCTTTCCGTTAATAACAATTCAAATATTAAAGATACAATAGGTGGTTTTACACTTTCGGAGGAGCGGTTGAAAGTATTTACTGGTTTAACGTGGGAAAACTTAATAAAACTTCGGGGAATGATGACTTCTTTGAGAAATTCTGAGCAGCGAGATGTCACTCAAGCTATTGTTGTTTTCTTATTCAAATTGCGTACTGGTAATTCAAACAGTATGATAGCTGCAATTCTCGGATTAGAACGCGAGCAACAGGTGTCTGATTTTTGTAGGTCCGTCATAAATTCTTTTGAAAAAGACATTCTTCCTTGTTATTTTGGATTCGCGACACTTCCTCGGGAAACCCTAATAGAAGATCAAACGTCACTTGTTGCCAAAAAGTTATATAATATAACAGATCAATTAGCACTGATTTTCGATGGAACTTATATTCGGCATCAGAAAAGTTCTAACAATGAATACCAACGCAAATCATATTCAGGTCAAAAGAAAGTACCCTTGTGTAAACCTTTTACAATTTGCACCACAAACGGCTATGTGGTTGAAGTTCTTGGCCCTTTTTGTGCAAACCAGAATGATGCACAAATTATGAAAATTGCGATGGAAGACCCAAATGGGTTGCAAACCCTTTTAAAACCTGGAGATATTTGTATTGTTGATCGAGGTTTTCGCGACGTAACAACTTATTTAGAAGAACGCGGTTACAGAGTGCTCATGCCTGCGTTAAAAGGCAAGCGTAATCAACTAACGACTGCAGAATCAAATGCATCCCGCCACGTCACTAAAATTCGCTGGGTAGTCGAGGCAATTCACGGCATCATAGGACAAAAGTACAAACTTCTTCACCATCAAATGGACAATAAGTTACTCCCAAAAGTTAGTTTATATTGCAGAATAGCGTGCTTTTTAAATAATATGTTCGGAAAACGCTTAAATTCGGACGTAGGTCTTTGTGATGAGATAGTAGAACGAATGTCGTCTCAAAACAGCGCTGAGAATTCACTATCAGTAGAAGTTGAAAATCAACATTGGAACAGGCGAAAGATTCCATTTAATCAGCTATCAGCTAACGAGCTTCTTGATTTTCCGGAAATGACAGAGAAAGACCTCAAAATTCTTTTTACTGGTTCGTATCAATTATCTCAAGCGATATCATATTTAGCAGAAGTAATGGATGAAGAGAACAACATTAATCTTCGTTGTGTTAAAGAGAGAAAGAATATTATTAAATTCGAAGTAAGATCACGACATATTAACAGCAAAACTTACAGATGTTATATTGATTATGCACCAAACTCAATAGGCTATTCCGGAATAAAGCGCTATTGTTGTGAATGTGCAAATGGTAACCGCACCGTCGGGTGCTGTTCACACATAGCTGCAATAATTTATTACTTATCGCATGCTCAGTACCTTTCAAAAATTGTAAGACCTGCAGAAATTCTCAGCAAAATATTCAACAGTGAACACGTGACACCAGTAATTAATGAAGACAGCGATGACGATTGAATACATCAGACACAATTTTTGTTGCTATCCATCCATAATTGTTAAAGGTAAGAGATTTGAAAACCAATTTCACATATTAATATAATTGACAGGATACTTGACAAGAGAAACGGCGGCATAACAAGCAGTCCAAACTCATATTTACGTATATTTCAGGTTAATATGTTTTTCAAATATTCTTAAAACATTTGAAAATAAATATTGATCATTGTGTCGTAAAGTTAGGAAATATATATAATTAACGAAAAAAAAAAAAAAACTTAGCCTAAGGGACTTGGAAGTCCGAGGCTCGAACCTACGTTTAAAAAGTTAGCAGCGGTATAGCAGCTCGACGCTTTACCGCTGCACCACCGACGCCGTTTGAAAATACGGTAGATACTTTACAATGTAAGGCGCATAACATAGTTTCAAATGATTCGGTTTTTTCAGTTTCTTTAATTCCTATGATGTTTTGCTGTACGTATAAACATTTCAGATCCCATAAATGATTTATTTCATAAAGTATGTACGAAAATTCCACCTATAAGTTACTCTGACACGGAAAGAACGACGAAAAAATCGGTTTTTAATTTTTTTAACTGCGGCGCACCAAATTGAAAAATCTGAAAAAATTCAGGACAATAGTATCAATGATACGTACTTACAGTAAAAATATAATTATAGTGCCAAGACTGCTTCGATACACAACCGGCATTTTTCAGCATTTTTTGGCGTTTTTTATTTTTCACAGCTTGGCTTTTTAATTTAAATATCTGAAACAATTCTCTAATATGTGCCCCGATAACAGAAATGGCTCTGATTTTTTTCAAGATTTTTCATCCCCTAGTATAGGAGAAATTCGGCAAAAACCTGTTTTTCTATTTTTGCCCTTTACTACCCTCCGGGTCGAGATACAAAGTTGAAACTTGCCACAAATGTTTCTTTTTTTATAAGCTTTCGAATGACTCATCGTGAGTCGAATTCGGTTCAAGGGCACATTTGACCACCTGAACCGGCTATACCCTTTACCGTGCTATCCTGTTGTACACTAAATAAATTGTGCGTTATACTGCATATGTCCTAAATCGCATGCGTCCTAAATTATATGTGCACTATAAATCGCATGTGTTCTAAATCGCATGTGCCCTAAATTGTATGTGTCCTAAATTGCATGTGCCTTAAATTGTATGTGTCCTAAATCGCATGTGTCCTAAATTGTATGTACACTATAATTTTAATGTGCTTTAAATTGTATGTGCACTACTTTCTGTGCACTATTCTGATGTGTCCTAAATTGCATGTGTAGTTTTGTACCGTGTAGTTTTGATATGAAGCCTTAGTATCCTACAGTTTTCGATGTCGATGATTACGAATCTGAAGTCAAAATTGCAAAAAACAAAATGGCGGATCTAATATCACTGGTATAAACGTTGTTTTCAAGTTAATTTTTGTGAAAATTGATTATTTTCCGATTTCTAGCTAAAACGATATAATTAGAATGTCAAATTTAATATGACGAAGTTAATTTCAAAACTTTTTTAAAAATTATTTTGAAACTTTGATTGCTTCCGATTCTAGTGAAAAACTCAACATTTCTGCGTTTGGTACGTCACGTAGTTCAAGTATATTATCGAAAATAATAAAAGAAAACTATGGATTATAAGTGTTGTTTGAAATAACGAATGCTGTTTTATTCATATACTAAATACACTTGGCACTTTAAATTTGAATATCTTAAAAAACCACAAATTTCCGTAAATTTTCTCAATTGGATATCATACTTGACATGTTACTTTATATCAAGAAACTTGGTACAGCGTAACACTGGGTGACACTCATCTTTGTTTTCCTTCCCTTTTATTAAAACATGACTGAGATTTATGACACATTGAGAAAGGAATTACAAGGGTAAATTCAAAGATATTTTACTTTGTTCTTGTGGAAAGTTTATGTCTACAACACCTACTTTATTGGTAAACTGTTTCAAATATGTATTTTTTTAGATAAATTTTCTCTGACACATTAAACATGCTCCCATTTTCAAACCATTAACCGGTTAACTGTCAATGTATCATATATGATCAAACAAAAATCTGGCCAATTCTGTCAATGTATCATATACAGGGTGTCCCACCTAAGACTGGACAGCCGGTTTTCTCCTAAACTATAGGAGATAAAAATATAAAAAAAATAGGGAATTGCATGGTTCGAGGGGGCCAATTAATTAGCGCGAACGAATTTTTTATCGATTATTATTTTAAAAGATACGATGGTCAAGTTCGATTTTTCAAATGGAACTATTTTTTCTGAAGACCTGAGTTGATAGTGCGTTCCAAGACAAATTCAATAAGCTTTAATGTATACACTTTATTTTCACTGGTTTTTAAGTTATTGCGCTTGCAAATTTACTGATTTTCACTGGAAGAAAACTGTCTGGTATAGCACGGACCGGGGACGGTTTTACTGGCTGCACTTGTGGCACTGCCTTTTGAAATAGATACCTACCTGCCAAAGGTCTACGCCAGGCCCAGAGGCTGGACAATTTTTTTCCGTCAGAAATATCGCCGATGGATTCCTTGGGGTTTTCCGATGAAAATCATTACAAATGTTGTGTAAATCGGACTACTTTGACACAAGCTATTTGTATTCCTATGTAAAAGTTTTCCGATTTACACGACATTTGTAATGATTTTCATCGGAAAACCCCAAGGAATCCATCGGCGTCACTTCCCTTTCGATACGATGAAGAAAAGGGTTTCTTAATACGCTCAAATGGATAATTCACAATCGACTGCGGAGGGTCGACTTCAATTCGCTACGTTCGGCCCAGGATTCGTACCTTTTTCCGGAAAAAAAACCATAAAAATCGGGTGAGGCAATGCGAAGGTCTGTCCTCGCCACGGGGTGCCAGCGCATCACACATTTGGGCAGTGTGTGACCCGACTACCCTCCGTGTAATTGGTCTGCGCGAAGTGGGGCGCAAGTTCGATCATTATCAGTACTCCTGCCCGAGAGGAATACGATTTACTTTAATTATAGTACATGTGTGTTTTGTAATAAAATGTTTCTATCGTCTCCTGAATTCAATAACTGGCATCCAGATATCTACGCTCCTACAATCCACCGTCAGCACGGCTCGTGGAGAGACACAGGAAGAAAAGGGGTAGCCCGCTGTCGACGCGTGGTCCTCTCGAGTATAAACACGAGCTTCAATATCTTATTTTAAAATAATAATCGATAAAAAATTCGTTCGCGCTAATTAATTGGCCCCCTCGAACCATGCAATTCCCTATTTTTTAAATATTTTTATCTCCTATAGTTTAGGAGAAAACCGGCTGTCCAGTCTTAGGTGGGACACCCTGTATGATCAAATGGAATAACTCTTTTGATTTTCAAAAGATTTGAATGAAACTTGGTATGTAATGGTTTTTGGGGTCGCTGAAACTGAATTTGGCATTGGAATTGTAAAATTCAATATGGCAGACTCAAAATGGCCGAACCAAAATGGCTGTTTGCCACCTAGCGGTGACTTTTAGTACTAAGCCGAAACTTGCAGATCAAAAAAAGCTCTTGCGGTAGAATTTATGGATGAAGAATTCAGGTATAAAATTATTCGAAACTTTTTCGTAGAAAATAAAAAAACTAAAAAATTAAACCCCTAAACCCTTATTTTTTAGGGGTTGCGGGTGGCATTGAAAAAAGTAACTGCTGCAATCGAATTATAGACAAGAAAACTTCACAAATAAAAAAATTTTAAATAAAAAAAGGTTTAGTAAAGAATTGACAAACTGACCCCTAAATTCTATTTTTTAGGGGTTGGGGGTGTCAGATGAAAAAAAATACCCCCGGAATCGGTTCAGCGACTCACAAAACCCCTGTATACCAAATTTTGTGTGATTCACTTAATTTTTCGATGTTACCAGTTTGCGCCCGAATAATGAAAAGGACCGTGCCAGTTAAGGGGGTAGACACGTCACGTGACCTGGCCGATTCGGCAGGTCGGTATTACAGCAGGTTTTTTCTGCACAGAAATGGTAATACCGATAGATCGCCGATTGCCCGGTAAACGCGAGAGGGAGCTGTTTGCTATTTCCGTATTTTATTCTGAATAAGGAAAGAAATTCTCAGCTGTTGCGTTGTACTTATAAAAATTTAAACGGAAGTCGGCTGGTACTGCAAACATAGAAAATTCATTGTACATTTTAATTACTTGAAATGTGCTTATGCTACAATATTCTACGTTAGCAGTAAGGAATTATAAGTGAAAAGGGAAAATAGATGAGGGGATGTCCCCAGAAAATGAAGTTTGTTAGGTTAGACATTTTTTTACTTGCAAAGCACCGAAACAGAACATGAAATACACTTATTACACGTCCTATGCAGAAAGAAGCAGTTATGAACAAACATTATATATAAAATTGTAAGGAATCGATTGACGTCACTGTTGCAAAGATCTGATTAGAAATTGCAGAACATCAGATTCGTCACTGCTTAGCGTGCAACATTGTATAGTCCCGCTGGTTTCGAGCGTCGAAGCCCACGAAACTCAGCGAGACACATGATTGTTGGCGAGCATCGCGTTTGACGATTCTAGCTACAGAATCACCCCGTATAAATGCTAAGAAACGATAGTGTGAAGCGGCGTGCGTTTCAACTGCACATTGACAATATCGTAGATTCTAGGGCCTAGAATATTAGCTCCGTATTACGATGTTCTTCACCAGAGCACTGCATTACTGATGAAAATGATGCCAAACATGGAGCAATTCGGTCTATTTTTAGTGAACGTAGTGTGTGTGTCCTAATCATGTATTCATAAGAAAAAATAGACCGAATTGCTTCGCGTCTCGACTCATTTTCGTGGACATAAACTCACGAATCCATCGGTGGTAACACTCTTATCAAGGTGTAGTGAGAAATATGAACAATTTCATATTCAGTACTGGATGACTCAAGTCGCCGTCGACCGAGGGCCCTAATAAATGTGCATTTATTTGAGAAACCAAAGCCGTGTCACTCGTGACACCTACTCGCGAACAGATACATATATGTATGTACGAGAAGAAGTAATGCAATTTCCCGATGACTTGAAGCAACATTTCAATAGGTAAATGCATGAAACTCTGGGATCAGGAATTCCCAACCAAGTGATGCATATGTAAGAACTGGCGAAATTCAACAATAGTTTGTCGTCTAAATTTTACAATTAAAGTATTTATTTGACGCGAATATACATATGTAAAGTTTGTCAGCAAAGTCTTTCTCGATTTGAGTTCTATAGAAGGCTGACTTTCCTTCGCCATGCAAAGTCCTCTCTTGTCCTTCACGCTAGCAATCATGCAACTCGCTGAGTTTCGTGGGTTTCGACGCTCGAATCCAGCGGGGCCATACAATGTTACGCACTAAGCAGTGACAAATCTTCAGTTCTGCATTTCTAATCAGATCTTTGCGAAAGTGACGTGAATCGATTCGTCGTGTTTTCTCGATCAAATTGGCCCCAACAATGATATTATTCGGACCATAATTAAGGAAATTACGTGAAATTTGTTTGCAGAATTGGAAGCCCGTTTCGTTAAAAATAGTCTGATTTAAATTATTTTCTGTCAATTTAATCGGGAGAATGCCAGGAATCCATTTGTGTCACTTTCATATTGATACGATGAAAAAAAAACAAATTCTGTTTCTATATAATCGATGACACATCGCTGAGCAACGGCGATCTCGTGCGGCTCGGGCCACAAAGGTTCTCGTCAGTTATTCGAGCATCTAAGATCGTTACGGGCTCTGTTTGGTGTACACGGTACGGACTTTTCGCTATCCCCACCACTTCTGTCTCACTCTTGTCCGGCGAAGGCGAGAGCGAGATGGAAAGAGAGCGAGCGAAGGCACTGAAAGCGAGCGAGGACAGTACGAGACAGACGACGCGTTGATATTTTGTCTCGCTCCGTCTTTCGGACGCCTGACACTCCGTCCTTTGTATGCGCGACGGGCGTGCACGATGGTCGCAAGTGCTTACGGTGAGCACGGGAACCGCTTCGCAAAAACTTGACGCAGGCCCGGCATAAGTCTTTTTTGCGCCCTAAGCGAACTTGTCAAATTGCGCCCTTTATTATATTACATTTATTTGAGATTATTTATGACTTTACTCTGCAAAATTAGGCAACTGCTAGGGCGTAAGGTTGACAAGAAATGCAAAATGGCCTTTTCATTGTTGGCATTGTTGAAAATAAATTTTTAAATGAAATACTACAAATTATACTACAACGGTTTTAAACTACGAGTAGAGTAAGGTCATGAAGAAGCTCAATTAATGTATTATAATAAATGGCGGAATTTGTCAAGCTCGCTTATGGCGCAAAAAAGACTCGTGCCGTGCCTGGCTATCTGACCGTGGCGCGGATGCATCGAACAGTCACGATTCCATCTGAGCACTCGCGCCCGTCGCGTATACTCCCACCATAGGTACCGCTTAGCTGCCTCGGTGCTTCTGTTTGCAACGTTTTCTGACTCGCTCTCGTTCCATCTCACTCTCGCCTTCGCAGAACAAGAGTGAGCCAGAAGTGGAGGGGATAGCGCCAAGCTTCTGTTGTGTATAGGCCAAACCGAGCTGCAGCGTAGAAATACACACATCAGAATAGGTGTGCCTTAGCTCCGAAAAAATTCAGGAGCTTTATTGGTCAGAACATTGATTCTTTCTCGATAGCTTCATCTCGTATTAGTCATGACAGCCACACGGCTACGTTCAGACGGAGCCGCGCAGCATTCCCGTTACCCCACCATACCCTTGGGTGGCCGCGTAACTCCAACAGACAAATCCACGATCGTCAGATAGTGGTCGCTGATTTCTCCTCGATCGCTGTTCGCGAAAACGAATCGACCGACCAATATATCTGAATACGACCTTAGGATAAAGATATAATGAAAGATGAAAAATTATTCGAAGCTCAAGATGAAACGCTTTCGAATAAACAAAGGAAACTAATAAATACCCGGAGCTAAATAAAATTTTAGATTTAGGGTACACACACCCTACCCCAAACATCGTGTCGATTGGCCACTGGGGCCATTCGGAAGTATATTCTTTTATTTAAATAATGCCCATCTCTGCATAGGACCGTAAAGAATCACAAAAAAAATCAGGGAGTCAACTGTTGACTGATTTAGAGACTTTTCCTTGTTGTATGTTATATGCAATAGTCGGAAGAATAATAATAAGAGCAATAATTGCATATAATTGGTGTAACTTCCACATTCTGAAAATATGATATCAGTAAATCAATATTTCCAGTATTAGTAAAAAAGTTCCAATCTCTTTTTTTATTTTAAATAATGTGGCCATATAATTATAACATAAATTCGACAGCGGTTTCAAGTGATGTATGTGTTACAATAAAAGCGTTAATTTACTAAATGTACACAGTTCCCAGCAGTTATATGCCTAAAATGCATATAACCTAACCTACAATCGTCCGAAAATTCATACATTGACTGCATCACGCTTTTACTGTGGCTTGTGTATCCAGCTAACGCTTCAGTTTTGCTATGACTCCACGTTGGCAGTCCTCCCGAGTAGGCGCCATCTCGTGTCTACTAGCTCAACTAAATTTGTCACGTGACTTGCTCTGTATTATCGCCAATATGGCGGAACTCGTAATTGGGAATGCAATTACG
Source organism: Andrena bucephala (assembly GCA_947577245.1). Taxonomy (NCBI): domain Eukaryota; kingdom Metazoa; phylum Arthropoda; class Insecta; order Hymenoptera; family Andrenidae; genus Andrena; species Andrena bucephala. The sequence goes on along the minus strand of OX387716.1, from coordinate 49,748,417 downwards.
GGAATACGCTTTTCGTCCTTATATGAGCAGATTTTGAGCTGGGTGAGGTCTCATTCGAAAGAGGAAAGTTCAGTGCAGCGCGCTCTGGTCATCGTTTGAGTCACAAGACTCTTTTAGTGACCTAAAAATACGTTGGTTCATGCGGGTGTATTTTTTCGATTTTTGCTCTACTTTGAACACTCATATTATTAGATATCAACACAATCTCGTCGAACCATGACCAGAGCGCGCTGCACTGAACCTTTCTCTTTCGAATGAGACCTCGCCAAGCCCAAAATTCGCTCATATAAGGACGAAAAGCGTATTCTACTAAACCCATGTTTCGGGCCAGATTGTGTCGGTATACAGCGCGCTGCATTACCCGTGTCTACCCCCTTAACCGGTTAAGGCTGCCGTCTCAAGTTTGTTTTGGTCCGAATCGATCGAAGCGTCCCTTGTAAACAGACGGACCCTAATGAAACTACTGCGGTCGATAAAAAGAAGTTGTACATAGGTGACATCTCCAGGTACTCTATGCAGACGAATTTTTTACGCATAGTTGCCACATATTCTGTTCTCTCTGTCTCTGCCGCGCTGTTGCCAAAGCTCTTTCTATCGAGAAGTCTTGAAAGAATACGGCACGAGAGCTGCGTCTAGCGTCAGAGCCTCGCTGAACGTAAAGGAGGATAGCAATAATGAAAGATAGAGAGGTTGGGTAGTGAAGTTAGGAAACATGTCAATGAAACAATACTAATTTGCGTATTAATATTTTTCATTTATACGTATTGTCACGTCCCGGGTTGAGTTTTCTAGGGGAATGACATAGTGGGGGTTAGGGTAGGGGTCTTGGCACGAAAGTGGATTTCGCGACACAAGCAGGGTAGGAGTCTCGGCACGAAAGTTGATTTCGCGGCACGAGCAGGGTAGAAGTCTTGGCACGAAAGTTGATTTCGCGACACAAGCAGGGTAGAAGTCTTGGCACGAAAGTTGATTTCGCGACACAAGCAGGGTAGGAGTCTTGGCACGAAAGTTGATTTCGCGACACAAGCAGGGTAGGAGTCTTGGCACGAAATTTGATTTCGCGACACAAGCAGGGTAGGAGTCTTGGCACGAAAGTGGATTTCGCGGCACAAGGCTGGAGGGAGTGTTTCGGCACGAAAATGGATTTCGCGACACAAAGCGACCAGGGAAGGTTTAAATGATTGTTGCGTATTTAAATGACACCCGTTAGAGCACTTTGTTTTGGTGCGGTAACTGAATTCATCGTTGCATTCATATAAGAAGTTACAAGTAATATTTCCGAGAAATATGTCTAGACGTATGGC